>VMBQ01002868.1:34010-84276 GCA_007657795.1 Dreissena rostriformis | reverse complement strand
AGGCGGTTGGGAAAACGATCATAAGAGATATCATAGGAAAGTCGGTCTTTGCTTATAAATTCACGAGAAAATACAGAGCCAAATCTCTTGGGAATAGCTTGGCTGTTAGGATCGCTTCTGACCGTGCTTTTGATCCTGCTCTTCTGTTCCAGCGTTTTCTGGTGGTGTCAAAATCTGGAGATCCTTCCCTTGCAGTCGTATTGTCTTATGAACTGAGCTCCCATCCTGCTGCCTTCTTTGAAGCCAAGAACATACTTTGTACAGCAGATAAGCCTCAGATCGCTCAGGCAATTTGAGAGTATGCTGTAGACACATCATGTGAGGCTGTGATGAACTGTATTCATGAAACAGATGCATGATGGTGGCACTTCGCTGCATCGTTGACCATGGAGAAGGGCGACTCATATAACGCAATAGCCGAGTCTTATGTAGATTCAGAAAAAGGCATTACGGACAAGCGACACTGGGGTTTGATGGCTACGAAGACGGTCATTATAACAAAGACAAAACGCACCGGAGACGATGAAACAAACGTGAATCATATTGTTAGTTTCCGCAAAGAAACAGAATGCTCATGTAAAAAAGGGAAGACTTTTTGTCTCGTGACAGAAACAACGCCGGCATGATTGCTCTGATCAGCATAACTCTGACTAAAATGGGATGCTATGTAGTTCTGTCTTCAGAGGATGCAGACGTTAAAATTGTTCAAGCAACAGTATAACGATCCCGTCGTAGCACCACAACGTTGGTGAGCGAGGATACAGATTTGCTCATCTTGACTCTGCATTACTCCGAAAGAGACAATACGACCATCTTCTTCCGCTTTGATGTAAATAAATAGTCAAAGGAACGTAAAGTGTACCATATTAACCTTTTGAAAGAACTCGTGCTTATTCAGGCTGTATTTAATCTTCAATAATTTTCAGCAACCGTTACGGTAAAAAATGAAGTCTACATAAATTAGTAAAAAACCTGATCTTATCATGAAGTCATGTGCTAGTTCATTCTCTCTTCCAAATGTTGTAAATTGGATTTTATGATTATTCAACTCCTTAGTGATAACCTCAATTCGGTTAAAGTGTTCCCTGTCTCCTAAACTATGGCGTTTTACAAAACAACCATTACGTTTAAGTAACAAGTTATGGACTTGTGGTCCTTCGTATTGTGTCGATTGCAGTTTTGGACGCCGTGTTGGATTTCTGTGTAACATAATTAGCTTACATTTTGTCTGATGATGTAAATGTGATATTAATGTGTTCTTTGCTCTCTGAAACCTGGGTATATACACCAAATTCATCAAATTTTAGTGGATAGTTACATAGTTATATTTAATGATCATAAATAGGTTTTGGCGGCCATCTTGGTGGCCATTTTGTACGCTGTTTTGGATTTGTGTGTAATATAATAAACTTAAACAATTTCTGATAATCTTAATGTGTTCATTGCCCCCTGAAACCTATGTAAAGACACCAAAATCGTCAAATTTGAGTGGATAGTAACATAGTTATGATTATTAATAGGTATTGGCGGCCATCTTGGCGGCCATTTTGGACGCCATGTTGGATTTCTGTGTTCACATACTTAACTTACACTTTGTTTGATGATATGTATGTGTTCTTTGTCCCTTGAAACTTATGTATAGACACGAAATTCATCAAATTTGAGTGGATAGTTACATAGTTATGATCATTTATAGGTTTTGGTGGACATCTTGGCGGCCATTTTGGACGCCATGTTGGATTTGTGTGTACTATATTAAACTTAAACAATTTCTGATGATCATTGTGTGTTCTTTGCCCCTTGAAACCTATGTATAGACACAAAAATCATCAAATTTGATCGTATAGTTACATAGTTATGATCATTAATAGGTCTTGGCGGCCATCTTGGCGGCCATCTTGTAAAAAACAACTTTCCGGAAGTCCGATTATGGTAAGCTTTTGATATGTTTTTAAGGACCTTCTACCCTACCAGGATCAATAAAAATACCTTTTGTAGCAACTTTTTGGTGGTTGAAGGTATTTTTTTCATATATTGACCCTACTACAGTTATGTAATTTTTTGTTGAATTCTGATTTACCTCACCCACCTTTTAATGGGAATAAAACAACAACGCCGTGTCCGTTTCAGATGAAAATAGCATCAATGTAAAGAATATTGATGTCCGTAAACTAAACAGCTATAAAGTTGAAATAATTTACAAAATTACAATCAACAGAAATGAAAGTTTGCACTCACTTTCAATTTTTATGCCTTTTTTTCGCCTTTTTTTTGGATACTTTTTTGTCATTTTTTTTTTAAATATTTGTCGAAAAATATGGCAGAAAGTGACATATTTTCACAAAAAAAAAACATGTTTTCCATTGTTTATTCAAGAAAAATAATAATCTACTTCAATTTCAGAAAATTCAGACTGAAAAACAGATAATTGGATTTGTTATCATTGTTGGCGGCCATCTTTGACGCCATCTTGGATTACAAAAAACGTACCATCACGCGGCATGTCCACCCAAAATTTTCTAACACTTCAGACATTTACCTAAAAAATGATATATAAATCAACTTTCACTCTTTTTTGCACACGGGAGGTGCCCAGGGACTGTACTAAAAGAAGTTGTTACGTTTTTCGTCGATACTTGGAAAAAACAACGTTTGTTACTAACAAAGCGTTTGAAAAACGATTGAAAATTACGGAAGCGATGATGGGAAGTTTTAGTGCTTATGTGGCCCAGTGGTAGAACGTAAGGTTTTGCTCTGACTTTTCATAGATTCGAATCGACGTGAAGACATTTAAGACGGCATTTTTAATTCAACTTTCACGATGTTATAATTATTTTAGATTATTTCAAATATTATAGTCTTATTAATGACTACTTTAAATGACATTTTAAAAAATGCGAAAATCTGTGAACTACTCGTTTCATATCTTTATACGAATTATTCAATTCGCTTATAAATTATGACTCATATAATATCAAAGTTATAACGCAAATTGTGTTAATATCATTTCTAAGTTATCATCCTATGAAGTTCTATTTGATGCATTTTATATCTTGTATTGTTGTATATACTGAGCCATATCATATTTGAAACGTTGACCAACTACTTTTAATTACATATATAAAATACACAAACGACGATCAATTCAAATACATATGAACCTCGCTCTGTGAAAAAGGGGTGTAATGCATTGCGTAGAGTGTCATCCCTGATTAAATCAGGGACGACACTTTCCGCCTCGACTGGATTTCTGCGAAGCAGAGAGTTTCTGAAACATATCATAAAAGCGGAAAGCGGACATGTATGAAAGATACTTCGTTTTAGCTATAGATGTTGCATGTAACGCAGATAAAACGAAAATAATGTGTGTCAATTCAAATACATGTATGAACGTTACTTCATTTGTACTACAAATTCGACATTTAATGCAGATAAAAACGAAAATAATTCGTGAATAGTAAAGGCGGAACATCCATGAGTCTGCTAATCTGATCGTGGGGTTCCACCATGGGAGCTATTTGCGAACAATAAACATTATAGCTCGTCCAGTTACGTTAAGCGGCCCCAAGGGGGAAATCACTGTTACAATCAAGGGTATTTAATTGGATACTGTACCTCATTACACGCAATTATGACAGGATATGAACGGATATATTACACATTATGGCGAATCAACAGCGGGCGAAGTTGCACCCAGCGGACCGTTTTGCACGGTAGTAATAGAGGAGGCACCGGCTGATAGCCGATCAGGAATCGTCCGTGAAGCATAACACCGTTGGGCTTATCACATTAATGAAATTTGATTGCATTGGCGAAGTACGCGTAAATCTGAATATGTATAGACATGCTAGCGATGTAACTCAGATAATTCGAGAGAAAAACATATTGATACTTTAATTCACTGTTTTGTTTACATCTTCTTCAAAATTAACTCAAGCCACTTGTAAAAAAAAGAAAATATGGCGTATTTTGCTAGATCGCAAATAAAAAACTATGTTGAAAGTTCGCATATTAAGTGTTCAATGCCAATGTTTAAAAAAAAGCGTATGAATGATGTTTGCTCATTCACTTGGCTGTGTGGCTAGTGTATGGGCCTTATTTTTTATTAATAGTTCGCAACAGATCGCAACATTAAAATGTTTATTGATGGTGACGGTAAATGTGTTTGATAAAATCAAATTATACTTTGTTATAAAAATATGGTCTTATTTTAACATGTGTAACTGGTGACGAATGCTTATTTCGACGACTACATTTACTGAATCGTATACGGAAAAGTCACAAGCGAAACGCATTACGCTTAGGCGGCACAGGAATATCGGCTTAAGTTAAAAAAAAATATATATGCATGAATCCTTGCGGACATTAAATATTTTCGTAAAACATGCAGTAAATTCAAGTAAACCTGCTCGTCGTACAATCGCCACACACTGTCTTGTGTAGAGGAGTCATGCAAACATGATTCAGGAAGTCTTTATTGATAAATACATTTGGTTTTATAGTTCCTTGCTTACAGATTTTCTCATTTTTGAAAAAAAATATTTTAATGATTTTACTTAACTAACAATTATATTAAGAACAGTTAAAAAATTTACAATAACAATAAAAAATGTTGGATAAAAAAGTGTACCTTTCCCGAGATTTGAACCTGCGAGCTTAAGGAGCGATATCTAACTCTATACCACTGAACCAAACAAACGTTTATAACAAAGAAGCGTATTTAAAAACGCTATGTTTGCAATACACATATTTATAATAATAATAAAAAGCTTTTTTTATTTACAGAAGGTTACACATAAAGACAATGACACATTATACATATTATGCAGATGAATCAATCCTTTTTTACAATGTGGCCTTCTTAAAATAACATACACATATAGGTCTATAACAAGTAAAACATTCAAACAATATTTTCTAACACCCATACATTACACACATTTTTCCTTTAAGACAGACACACTTGAAATATCATTGATTAGAAAATAACATGACATATCATTGATTAGAAAATAAATGTGTTTTATATTGCCTTTTAAAAGCAGAGATAGAGCATGACATTCTTATTCCATTTGGTAAACTGTTCCAAATATCCATGCTATGGTATGAAAAAGCTCGTTTCTTATAACCTGTATTCGCTTTGGTATTAACAATATCGTTATGATGGCAGATCTTAAGTTATATTTGTGATTTTGAGAAAAAGTTATAATATCATTTAAATATTCTGGAGTCTGATTGTTGACACATTTATATATCAAGATTGCCGTGTGGTATTTACATCTATTATTAAAAGTGAGCCAATTAAGCTGTAAAAACAATTCTTTGGATGGTGTTCTATTTGGTTTTTGAAGAATGACTTTCGCTGCGCGTTTTTGTAAAACATTTACTTTTTTTAATTGGTTTTATTAGCGTTGCCCCAGATCGTACAACAGTAATCTAAAGTGGTTAGAATACATGTATATGAATTATGAAATATTTTTTTCATATCAAAAGTGATATAATTTGATATCTTTTTAGCAGAGTTATTTTACTGCTTATTTTAGAGCATGTTTTATCAATGTGTACTTTCCATTGCAAATGTTTGTCGATATAAAGTCCTAAAATCTTATGGCTAGTGATATTTTCAATAGCATTATTATCTATTTTCAGATCAAGGTTGATATTCTTAATTTTTTGTTTCGAGCAAATAAGCATGCATTTTGATTTACTAGGGCTTATCATCATGTTATTGAGGGTACACCATTTTTGTATGGAATAAAACTCATTTTGTAAGTAAGACTGAATTTCTGAAGGATTGGCCCCTGTATTATATTTTCAAATTATCGACGAAAAGCGTAACACAAGCGAAAAAGACCAGAAAATTGTACTTAACCCTTTGCATGCTGGGAAATTTGTCGTCTGCTAAAATGTCGTCTGCTGAATTTATCAAATCTTCATTTTCTTCACTTTTTTCAAAGACCACTATCAGAATAGCAAACAGTTTGGATCCTGATGAGACGCCACGTTCTGTGGCGTCTCATCTGGATCCAAACTGTTTGCAAAGGCCTTCAAAATCCGGTTCCAGCGCTCAAAGGGCCCGTCCGCGTATGCGATATGGGATCAACCGTAAGCACTTGTGGTCATTTAACACGTTTAGGAGGCTCTTTTACAAATCTATTTCACAAATTAAATATGTGTACAAAGTTCACAATGAATATCTTTGGTTAATTTTGAACATGATTGATCTGTGAGAATTATCTTATACCATATCGCACTTGCAGGTATTACAATTAAATAATATCTGTATTAACGTCACATGCATCGTATGTTTTGTATCATCACATGCATGTTGATATTTCATTATATTTCATCTTTTCCTGTATATTCGGCCACTTAAGAGTGAAATTGCCTTTTTCTACTGAATGAAAAGATTTTCAGCACAAGTGAGACATTTAATTAAACATTTTATATCTTCCCCACAAAAGTATGGCAAAATAATGCATTTCCTTAGTAACAGGCCAATTCTAGATGGGCACCCTAGCAACCCCGATTTGTTGGTATCTTTCCTATCAATCTGTTAAGTCATCATTTTTATAGGAAAACATTGAACTTTTGAAGTAATTTGTATATTAATCATTAAATAAATATTCTTATAGGCTAATAAACACAAAAATACTGTTTATAAGTGAATATTTTCAGAATTATTGGTATTAACACAGCATGTGTAGCCGATTTTACTTATTTTTTACCTAAATTTATTTTTTTCCTAACAAAATCTAAAATTCACATGTTAATAACCAAAATACAACATCTATGTTATAGATGTTTTCAAATAAGCATAACTTACTTAAGTTTTATCAGAAATATGTCATAATTACCAAAATAAGGGGGCGGCCGAATTTATAGGGATGGATGAAGGAAAGAAGGCCATATACATTTATCTGAAATGTAAATAAATCATTAAAAACGAAAACAAACAACAAAGCATTATGTTTTAAACATTAGCGAAATGCTGGTTGCAACTCGGAGCTTAAATTATCCCACAAACACTTATATAAGTTTAAACCGCATTTGATTTTAATCATTTCAGGTGAAGATTTGGTTCCAAAATCGACGGACCAAGTGGAAGAAACACGAGAACATCACCGCGAGCGATCTCCCGGAAGTGCGGCTGCAAGCCGAGCGAAACCCGGATGTCGCCAAAGCCATTCAGAACGCAGCAAAGCTGAAGAAAGCCAAAGAAAGACTCGAGCAAGCCGCCGCCAGTGGTGGTGCTTGCAGAAAGGATTCTAGTCGCCATAGCAACCAAGGCAGTAAGGACGACAGCTGTAGCAGCCGCGATGTGGAAGCGGGCGAGCCACTCGATTTCACCATGGGGAAACTGAACAATCCGGCGCATGATCAAAGTGAAGCAAACGTAACTGACGAAGTTGCAGGTGAAACTCATCAAGCCGACTGTACAGAAATGGACGATGATGGTGATGAAGACTTGGTTTCGAGTGAACGTGATGATGCACGTGAAACGTATGATAAAATTACGACGGATGATTGTGCAGGAGATGGCGTGAAGCAGTTTGACGATGACTCGGTAGGGAGTTCTGATAGTGACGACGTAGACATTGAAAGTGACACTGAGGTAGACAAGGACTTTGATAGAACAGCGCGCGTGTTACGATGTCCGGTATATAAGGTGGAAAACTCTCATTGAAACTACGTCACTGAAGCACTGTTGGCTTTATAATATCTGTACACATCGTTAAGTTACTAATATAATAATTGTTAATGTTATTTACTTGAAACAGACTGTATTTGTGTTAATGCTGGTTTAATGGCAAACTGTAGTTTTCTTGTATACATATAAAACGAGAGCATAGGCAATAAATTATGCATACACGTGTAGCTGTATTTTTCAAAATACACGCGCCGACGTATTCAATCTATTGTAGCTCTGTATTAACATAGCGTCCGTTGTTCTATATTCACAAACACGATGAAGACTAGCGGACAGTTGTTCAACCTTAGAGAACGGTTTCCGACGCACGTGTTCATGTGCTCATAAAATATTGCAAGGAAACTAATAACGATTCCTCCAATTAGTTTAGTTAAAACCTATTTATTTAAGCTCGAATTCATTTAAATTACCAACTACTTATTTGAAACGCTCTCGAGTCCGTTTCCTCGGCCTAGAACCAGTACTTTGTGTCTTTGGGGGAGATCTAAAGAATGCTCTCACAGTAGGGATCGAACCCGACTTGGGTGAAAGTCGAAAGAATATTCTTTACAAACATCCCTTGATACTATTAGTTTAATCTTGTTATACACAAAACGATCATTAGCAGCGTATCACAAAGCGCTTTGACCCATTTATGCCTAGTGGACTTTCCCATCCTTCTAAATTGGATCAATTTATTTCCAAAATTAGGGATGTCTAGTATATTTGTTTCTATATTTAAAATATTTCTTACAGAAATTCCTTTAAGCAAACAGATCAGACCCTGATGAGACGCCGCATTATGCGGCGTCTCATCTGGATCTACGCTGTTTGCCAAGGCCTTTTTTTCTAGACGCTAGGCATAAATGGGTTAACAAAATACATGTACTTTACATTGCTTGTTCTGTTCAGTATAATAGTTACTACTGTATTACATGTATATTATTTATAAATATACCGGTATGTTCCGAGAAAAGAGAAACAAAATAGGGGATAACATGATATATTTTTTATTATACGCATATTATTATGTGTTTATTTATATACAGTTATTACTTAAGTTACATTATAATAAGTGAAACTGCATGTACAATACTAGTATATAATAATACATAAAATACATTCAGCCATTATACAAAACAATAATGGATATGTATAGGGAACAAAAACCTTCATCATGTCACGCATAAATAATAAAGGATTACGTCGAGTTTGTAAGTTGTCATTTAAATCAGAAAATTCGCCTCCTGACGTAGATTTCTTGATGTAGACGTTTGGACTATATATGCACATCCTGAATCGTTACTGTTTGAAACAGTAAATTATCAGTTTGTATTCACTGATATTTCTCTATAAACCACCGACAAGCAAAAAAAATACAGTCAATATCCGCATTAAAAGCAAAGGCTTTGAATGACGAACGTGATTGCATGTAATTGCCCAGCTAGTTCGGGACCTGCGTCCCCACGGTAGAGGCGATCACAATTGCAGCAGTGAAGACCAGCATGAACAACATGACAAAGAAGAACCCAGCAAAGTCTATGGCCTCCGTAATGCTCTGCCACGTGATCTCCTCAACCTCCGGTCCATCGGTCTCCATGGGATTCCTCCCCACGCAGCATGCGCACCGGACCTTCCGCACGAGCCGCGTGAAGCGCGTGAGGAAGCGCGAGGGCACGTGACCCTCGGAGCGGTGGTGAATGCGCAGCTGAAAGATAGTAACGGCGACCAGCAGAGTACTCATCATCGTCATGATGAAAATGTACATGCTGAACATGGACGTCTTGTCGGAGTTTTCCGGGATCTCGTCGCCGACGATCGTCAGGAAGACGGCAAACGAGAGGAAAGCGGTCACTGCGTATCCGGTCTTCTCGCCGGAGTCCGCCGGAAGTACAAAGAGGAACGCGTTAAGAGCTCCGAGCAAGATAACCGGAACAAGAATGGTGACCAGGTAATGCAGCGGCTTCCGCTCCATCTCCATTTTGAACAGAATACCGGAGTTGTTGCCGGAGTTGAATTCAGAGACAGATGTTTGAAGAACGGTCCACTCGGAATTCGCTTCAAACAGCGTCGTGTCGAAGCCGACGCTACCTCGCGAAACGCTCACTTTGTCCAACGTGTTGCTCCAGATGAGAAATTTAAGCTCGCACGACGTCTTATCAAACGGGAAGAAGCGCACGTTCACCTCACATCCGCTTTCGAACACCTGATACGGCCGCCACGTCACCAGGCCGTTGCGTTCGACGCGCACGTACAGAAAGGAGTCGCCGAGGCCGACCATCGTATCGAAACCGTTCTGTAGCGCCAGATCCGGTCTCCAAACGTTAGCTTGCGGGACGTACACGTGATCAATGGCAGTGTTGGTCCAGGAATCGACAATCGCCTGGTCGGTCCACTTTACGTTCAGGTACGCGGTGGTGGTCAGCTTCTGCTCGCGGTTATCAAACGAGTTGATCCCTATAAGGTGGAGGTCCATCGTCACCTTAACCGCATCGTTCTGGTTCAGGACTGGCCGAATGTAGGTGGTGTAGTTGGCCGGAAGTATCGTCGAAAGGTGCGCGCGCATACCTGCTGCCGTCACTGTGCAATAAACCAGGGAAGCCCTCAGACAGAAGAGCAAACATATGGTCCAAAATAAGTTGAACACTCTCATTTTGTCGCGCATTAAGAAAATGAACTTCACAACTATTTTCACGTAAACGTTTATATTCAGTGTCACTCTTTTAAGATTTCAAAGCTAAATAGTTCATTTGTCTCTTCACACGCGTATGAATTCAATCGCTTATATGAAAAACGGTGTCACTTACTTAGGTTACGTGGTCTATTGTTTAATTTCATTATACCCACACTCAAGACAAAACGCGAACTATTATCAATTGAAATGAATCCTAAACAAGTAGAACATGCGAGTGCAAATTGCGTTTTACTAATTTTAAATCTTGTCGTACTATAACATGACATGTGTATTAGAGACGTTTATTTGAATACTCTACAATGTTTAAAATCAATTGAGAACATATAACCAAGGTTAAATGAAGGAATAGTTTAAAGACGTTTTCAAGAGAAATCCGTG
This sequence comes from Dreissena rostriformis, assembly GCA_007657795.1. Taxonomy (NCBI): domain Eukaryota; kingdom Metazoa; phylum Mollusca; class Bivalvia; order Myida; family Dreissenidae; genus Dreissena; species Dreissena rostriformis. The sequence continues at coordinate 73,513 of VMBQ01002868.1, read as the reverse complement.
TATTCACAAAATTCAAGGAAATATAACCAAGGTTAAATGGAGGAATAGTTTAGAGACGTTTTCAAAAGAAATCCGTTTATTCACAACATTCAAGAACTTAGTTAAATACCAAAGGAAGAGAAGAAATGAATGTCAAGATGTACATCCACATTGCAGTTGTGATTATTACATGTTTGTACCACGCCAAGCGATCACAGGCAGGCGTCACTGCTGACAATATGAAATTGCACCTTCAAAAAACATTCGAAGACTACGACATTCGCGTGCGCCCCCTGGTGGATGATCAGTCGGCCGCTGTTGACGTCGAGGTTGACTTTCACCTTCTTGATTTCATGCTCGGGGTAGAAAAGCTGGAAACCACCGCGTTCCTCGAAATATCGTGGACCGACCAGATTCTCGCTAAGCAGTGGCGCAATGCCGACGTACCGGAACTTATGATTCCTCAGTCCGATATCTGGTTACCGGACTTGGCATTGCAGAATGGGTTCAAGACGTTGTCGGGACTCGGTAATTCGTTCTACAATGTCAAAGTGCAAAAGGACGGCAAAGTCACGTGGAGGCCGTACCACGTGTTCCAGAGCGCGTGTACGATTGACGTCACGTATTTCCCGTTTGACCACACCACGTGCGATCTGAAATTCATCGTCTGGAGTAATCCGAAATCTCTACTCAGAGCCCGTATTAAAACGGGGGTTATCATGGACGGGTATAGCCCAAACAGCGAATGGGAGCTGGTGCACACCACAGCGGTCGACGTCGAAACGGACACGTCGACCGGCGTGACATTCTCCATTCACATGAAACGGAAGCCACTTTTCTATCTTGTGAATATCCTGATTCCCGTCATCATGCTGGCGGCTCTCAATCCATTCGTGTTCGCGCTTCCTGCGTCTTCCGGTGAAAAGGTGGGGTTTGCAGTGACGGCGTTCCTGGCGTTCGCCGTCTTCCTTACTGTAATCAGCGCCGAGCTGCCGTCTACTTCCGACAAAATCTCAACGTTTTCCGCCTACCTTTTCATCATCACGTTCCTCAGCGCGCTCATCTCCATGGTTACCATAACGGAACTGCGTCTCTTTGTGAGGCAAGAGGACGTCCCTATCCCTCTCGGTAATAAGAATTTGTTGGTGTTGTTTTTTTCATCTTCGATTGATTGTTCATGTTCTTCTGCAACTTAATGGACAAAAAATGTGATTACCTTTCGCAGTTGTACTGAGAACTACAGCGTCGTATTCATTAGCAGTTATAGTAGAGCCGCCGCCATAGCAGTAGCAATACCAGTACCAGTACCAGTAGCAGTACCAGTAACCGTAGCAGTAGCAGTAGCAGTACCAGTAGCAGTACCAGCGGTAGTAGTATAATACATATTATAGTGTATGTATTGTTTTGCAGTTGTTGCCAAGTTTACGAAGACGATCCGGGGTATGAAGCTCCGCACGTGTTGCAGCAAATATGGCGGATACATACGGGGTCTTACCATAGAAGAGATAAAGCGCCGACTAGACGGTGACGTCACGTGGTCGGATGTTGTAGACGCCCTCGATTTTGTTTTGTTTTGGATCTTCCTGTTTCTGATTGCCGCCGTCACCACGGCATGCTATTTTATCGCAGTGAAAGCTTTGTTATGAGAAGGGAAGCGACTAAGGCATGACAACTTGCATGCGTAAACACAGTAGCTTCCCGTTTTCCTAATGTAAACATCACAAACTTAAAAAACAGATCTATCAATATTTTATCTTATAGATCTCTCATTATACGCAAACAGACTGTTTAAAAGTTGTTTAAGAGTTGGTCGAGACGGCAATTTGTTTACCACGCGACCATTGTTATTTTTTATTTATTACGTCTTTAAATTTACAAATGATTATTGTTTTTGGCATTTTGAAATAAGATTATATTATATTATGAGAGTTGGAAATATTTTATTAATAACTTAATAATTAGGAATCATAATTATTATTTAATTCCAAAATCCTATTTCAACGGATTGGTGCACCTGAAAACACCAAGACGAAACATGTGTGACAGTTTAAACACACTTTTCAGGGGCGAGGAGTTGTCGCGTATGTGTACCGTCCATGTGTGCGTGTGTTCGTAGATTTAATTGAAAATAACATGGATATTACAAGTGAAGTTGGTGTGAACAAGTTATCAAAAGATATATGACTATATATAAAAGTGAGCAGAAACGTTGGCAGGAAAATCGTTGAAAGAAGATTCGACACCATAGAATAATATTCCCATTAAATCATACTCATCGACATGCTGGCCGAGGCTGTGAACCGGTCAACTTGTCAATTATTGATTAGTTATACTTGTGCGACCTATGACAAAGTAATTTGGAAATTCAGCCATGCTAAACAAAGTAATGCTCGGACAAAATTTATTAAAGCCAAAAATTAAAAGTCATTTGCTTCAACTAACATTGCCAAAAGAATGAGGGTAGGAAGGTCGGCTAAACAATTTCCATATCTTTTTTATGATACAGGTTATTTCCCACTATAATAACTAAAATAAAATGTCATAAGAAATCGTTTTAAACTTTATTTAATATTTAAGTAAATTTAGCGGATATGATCTAATTTTACAATCCTCATCGCAAAATCATTTGTGTAATTGCCGAATATGATCGAATGAAGCAAAACTGATCTAAAACTCAATCTGGAATGCCAACAAAAGCTTAGGGTCGGGAAACAGCTTGCTTTGCACCTAACTAAAAGTCATACGAAATATACCAAGGAAACATGGCTTACATGGTTTTGCCGAAATAATTCCTAATGTTTACGATTTAGTGACAGCTACTGATTTGCATATTTCTCTCAAATAAAAAATTTCAGGAGGTGACACATGCACCCTAGACATTGATCTTGAGACATGGGTCCTGCCATTAATAATAAAGAAATGAAAACACAAATTCGAGCAGTAGGGTTGCGTATCCCGCTCGCAGTTACCTGCATCGCCCATTACTGCCGAAAACAGGTTTAGATTTACAACACATATAAATGCAATGTGAAAGAGAGGACGTCCATTTCCATTGATAAGTTACTCCCAGAAGCCCACAATAGACCTGACTGGCGGAGGATCTCTGTGTAGTCGTCCCTCATTTCCCCCGACGGCCAGATCGGTCAAGGGAATGATGATGATGATAAATGCCAAAATGAAAAACTCCTGCATTTTTCGCGCTTAACCATTACCGTACTCTCTATCTGCTAAATAACATGCATAATACCAACTCAAAGCCGTATTCTTTTCGAAACGATAATAATTTAATTTACATTGTATACATATCGCAAATTAAATAAGTACAAAACAAATAAGGGAAAATTATAATGCAATTGCGAAGATTTGCAAGACTCGCATGAAAAAGGATCACTTACTACGCTTGCAACTACGGAATACCGTTAGGGCCAAGGTGATTACACATTAAAATCGAGAGGGCGAGAATGCGAGAACGCGAGAGTAAGATGACAAGAGTGCGAGAATACGATGACGAGAGTGCGAGAATACGAAAGCGAGAGTGCGAGAACGCGATGGCGAGAATTCGAGAGCGCGAGAATACGATGACGACAGTGCGACAACGCGATATTACGATGGTGACAATGCGATAGTACAATGGCGAAAATGCGATAGTCATATCGTACTGTCGCCATCGTATTGTCCCTCTCGTCATCGCGTTCTCGCACTCTCGTCATCGTTTTCTCGCACTCTCGTCATCGTATTCTCGCACTCTCGTTATCGTTCTCTCGCGTTCTCGCATTTTCGCATTCTCGCCATCGCGTTCTCGCACTCTCGTCATTGTATTCTCGCACTATCGTCATCGTTTTCTCGCACTCTCGTCATCGTACTATCGCGTTCTCGCATTCTCGCCATCGCGTTCTCGCTCTCTCGTCATCGTCTTCTCGCACTCTCGTCATCGTATTCTCGCGTTCTCGCGTTCTCGCAATCTCGTCATCGCGTTCTCGCATTCTCGTCATCGTATTCTCGCACTCTCATCATCGTATTCTCGCACTCTCATCATCGTATTCTCGCATTCTCGTCATTGTACTCTCGCGTTCTCGCATTCTCGCCCTCTGGATTTTAATGTGTAGCTCGTCCGTACTCTCGGGTCGTACCAAAATAAATCCGTTTTCCAAAATAGCATATAGATCTAAAATGTTTCAACATAAATTAAAAACAAAAATGGTGTAGATATTGTATGCTTTTTCTATTTAAAAAATTCTGAGACCCGGAAAATAACCGGTAATGCAGTATTATTGAAGGGAATTGTTTAAAGATTGGGATATTTTTTAAGTGGGTCAGTTAATGCCTTCAAGTGGTAGATTTTAAGCACGGAACTGAAGAGCTCCATTACGCTCTCAGGATTATAATAATTTAAGGAAGAAAAATAAAGAACAAATTTTGTCATCAGCATTTCGAACCTTTAGATCCAAAGTCTATTGTGTAAACCACTCTGCTATCCGCACTCGTAATGATGTTCATTTTATACATGATATACGTGATCCACTTGTTGTAATAACATTTAACGAACACAACAGAATCATTCCAAATTATGCATTTGTTTCGCGTTTGTAAAGCTTTATAATTGTATCAGTTTTAAAAGACGATAATTCATAAAAGAAGCTGTATTTTGAGTAGGAGTCTACATCATTAGCGGTATTTAGCTCCCTGACTAATAGTGTTCTTTTATTTTATTTTATATATTATGAATCTTTGAAAAAAAGTTGGAAAATTGTCATTTCGACAAACTGTGAACAATTCACTTTAATTAGTGAAAATATATAGATCTACATGTATGTTAATAGCCTAAGCTACTTAATACGAAATGCGTAATCACATTGACCCGGACCAACCTACATAATTGTATACCGTAGTCGTATACGTTCGGATAATAGACAAATACTTTGGTCGTACTTAAGTCTTCAATCGTCTGTTTTCACGAGCAAAGTTATTACGTCTGTAAACGCGTATTGATTCTCCGATGATATTGATTAATCAGTAATACATACTCGATGCATCATGCATGGTTAACTTATTTATATATTTAAATATTACGAAGCGATATACTAGTAATCATTTTCCACTCTATGGCGTAAACGGAGTGCGCGCGCGTACTGGGAACTACCTCGATCATTTGTATTTTCTTGTTCAATGACGCTCTTACTTAATCGTTCAACCGCTGCATACAGTATACACAGTATACGATAAATGTCTTGTTTACGCGACTTGTTTTGATAAAAACCATTAAATCATCATCAACAATCTGGATACAAAGTCTATTGCGTAAACCACTAAGCTATCCGCACTATTAAGTTATGATGGTAATTTTAAACTTGATATAAGTGAACCACTTGTTGTAACGACATTTAAGGAAAACAACAGAATCATTCTAAATTATTCATTCGTTTCGCGTTTGTAAAACTTTATACTTTTATCAATTTCAAAAGACAATTTGTTGTAACGAAACTGTATTTTGAGTACGAGTCTGCATCATTAGGGGTATTTCGCTTTCTGAAAATAGATTTATAAGATCTACTGAACTGATTTATAGTGTTCTTTTATCTTCTGAAGCCGTGATACAAAGTTGGAAAATTGTCATTTCTACAGTCTGTGAACAAACCACTTTAATACGTGAAAATATTTAGATCTGTATTCCAATAGCAATTGCTATATACATGTAATACAACATGCGTACACACATTGACCTGCGCCAACCTACATAATTGTATAGTCGTATACGTTCGGATAAATATGCTTTGGTGTGTACCTTAGTCTACAATCGTCTATTTTGACAGGCAATGTTATTACGTCTGTAAATGCGTATTGATTCTCCGATGATATTGATTAATCAGTATCAAATACTTGATGTATGGTTTACGTATTTATATTTAAAGATTACGAAGCGATATAATCTGTTTTCCACTGACTGATGTAAACAAAGTGTGCGCATACTGGGATCTACCTCGAGATTTTGTATTTACTTATTCAAGGACGCCTTTACTCGATCGTGAAACCGCGTCAAGTAAACAGTATACGATAAATATCCTGTTTACGCGATCGGTTTTGATAAAAACCGAAACATCATCGTCTAGAAAGTGTCGGGGGTTAACCTTGAAAATGCAAATAAGCCTCGCTCAATGAAAAGGGGGTTTAATGCATGTATGTAAAGTGTCGTCCCAGATTAGCCTGTGCAATCTGCACAGGCTAACCAGGGACGACACTTTCCGATTTTATGGAATGCTTCGATCAAGTGAAATGTCTCCTAAACAAGAAACCAGTCCAGGCGAAAAGTGTCGTCCCTGATTAGCCTGTGCGGACTTCACAGGCTAATCTGGGACGACACTTTACGCACATGCATTAAACCCCATTTTCACAGAGCGCGTCTCAAAAGACATTAATGTAAACAATATTCAGCTGTTGACGCGCCTTATTGCATCATAGGTTAAGCTTTCGATCTGATCTGGCTTGTTTACGTGCGTTTGATAAAGCGTCCTGTTCAAGAATATGCCTTGAAGTGCGAGAAGATTCACACTTAACATGTAAAAATCATTCCATAATAAAAGTTCACTAGAATGACGCATGATGTAAAAGTGCACTGCCGTGTGAAATGTATCTTTATTTGGCAATCTTTATTGCATGGCAAAAATGGTGTGTGTTCATTTGATTTATCCAAGCGCATTGCCAGCTATTCTTTTTAGCTTATTATAAAACGAGAAAAAAATTAGATCATTTGCTGTTTTTTCCAAACCTGGTATATATTACTAAAAGTGCCTTAGTAGTAAACATTGTATACTCAATGTAAATGTCACTGTGAAGGTTAATTAATTATTAACACATAAACTCAATTACATGAAAATATATTTGAAATTGTATATTTATTGCTGTTTGTCCGTTGGTCCATTTTTTTATATGTCGATCCATTCATTCATTTATCTATCGATGTGTCGTCCCATTATTAATTTACGCTTTCACATTTACAACCATAGTTATTTTAATAACCAAAAAAAAAATGCAAATAAATCGGTCATTTTACATATGGCACATAAACAACTTTTCTCCTGCTCACCCTCTGTACGTCGATAATCCAAACTGAGTAGGATAATTCAAATTGAAGAAACAAATGGCGACAAAATAATGACTCACGTCATTTATTTATAAGAACACGTTTATTTAAGGTAAGTTGTGACATAATAAACGTTTCTTTTTGATAAAATGATATTTGCCGGATACAATGCGCTAATAAACCCATAACAATTTAAAACAATTACGTCGAAATAAAATGAATATGTTTGAAAATCTTGAAAAAGTAAATGAAATTGTCGAAACTTTTAGGCCATAAACAATTATAATCGAATGTTTTTAATGTTTTAATGCTTGGACTTATGTAATAACCTTTCATATATGTATGTACAAAATTGGATTGGCGTAAATGCTCGAAAACGCAAAATATTCGTATTTGTTTGGGACAAGAATATTCAAATTGGATAATTACCTAACTAGTGTATGGATAATTGCAAACTAACATTAGAAAGTCGATGGATAATGACCAAACTGCAAGATGTCTTTATGTAAAGATCTATGTAAAATGAACACTCTTGTAAAATATTTCGAGATTTATTTAATTGCTGACAACAAAAGCATTTTAGCACATTGTTAAACAATCATCATAAAAAAANCTTTTCGGATGGTACCTTGTCCCTTTTTCATTCTTATCTTAGTCAAAGACAACAATGCGTTAAACTAGGGACTAGTTTTTCTACCCCTCTGACTATTAAGAGTGGTGTCCCTCAAGGTTCTATTTTGGGTCCTCTCTTGTTTCTAATTTATATAAATGATATTGGATTATTACTTAATCAATCAGACATAGACTTGTATGCTGATGACACGACACTATATGCTACTGGGGCCAATCCTTCAGAAATTCAGACTAACTTACAAAATGATATTTATTCCATACAAAAATGGTGCACCCTCAATAACATGATGATAAACCCTAATAAATCCAAATGCATGCTTATTGGCTCGAAACAAAAAATTAAAAATATCAACCTTAATCTGAAAATAGATAATAACGCTATTGAAAATGTCACTAGCCATAAAATTTTAGGACTTTATATCGACAAACATCTGCAATGGAAAGTACACATTGATAAAACATGCTCTAAAATAAGCAGTAAAATAACTCTGCTAAAAAAGATATCAAATTATCTCACTTTTGATATGAAGAAATTATTTCATAATTCATATATTCTTACCACTTTCGATTACTGTTGTACGATCTGGGGCAGCGCTAATAAAACCAATTTAACAAAAGTGAATGTTTTACAAAAACGCGCAGCGAAAGTCATTCTACAAAAGCCAAATAGAACACCATCCAAAGAATTGTTTTTACAGCTTAAATGGCTCTCGTTTAATAATAGATGTAAATACCACACGGCAATCTTGATATATAAATGTGTCAACAATCAGACTCCAGAATATTTAAATAATATTATAACTTTTTCTCAAAATCACAAATATAACTTAAGGTCTGCCACCCATAACGATATTGTTAATACCAAAGCGAATACAGGTTATAAGAAACGAGCTTTTTCATACCATAGCATGGATATTTGGAACAGTATACCAATTGAAATAAGAATGGCATGCTCTATCTCTGCTTTTAAAAGGCAATATAAAACACATTTATTTTCTTATCAATGATATGTCATGTTATTTTCTAATCAATGATATTTCATGTGTGTCTGTCTAAAAGGCAAAATGTGTGTTATGTGTGGGTGTTAGCAAATATTGTTTGAATGTTTTACTTGTTATAGACCTATATGTGTTTGTTATTTTAAGAAGGCCACATCGTAAAAAAGTATCGATTCGTCTGCATAATATGTATAATGTCTTTATGTGTAACCTTCTGTAAATAAAGCTTTTATTATTATTATTATTATTGCGGGGGGGGGGGATTTTGGGATGTTCGGAAAAATCGGTAAGCGATTGACAGAATGATTATAATTCAATATGATTCCTCCCAACTTTTCTTAAGTTTAGAAACTTGATTTGGTAGAAGGGCTGTTGTACACTCAGACGCGGAAGGACCTGACATTTCGACACACGAGGTTAAACATGATCAGGAATTTGATGGGGTCTAAGAAAAAAGAGCTTTGTTATAAAACAATCGATTTTCATACATCTTACCGGTGGGGAGGGGGCTTACGAATATGAGTCTAGTATCAAACCGTTCCCGCGATGTCAGTGTAAGTATGTGGTTTGAATGAATATTTACCAGAAATCTTCAAATGTTGATTCAAGCGAGAACAGCAAGTATATTGTGCGAGGGCTGCATATGGCAGTGAGTCACCAACGAGTTCCTGCTTTCAATGCATGGAATGTTAATGAAATATATTTATTTCAATATGTAATGAATCGGTTACCCAGAAAACGGTTCCATACTCTTTAAGCTTATTTTTTCAAGAATCAATGACAAAACATATACTGTCTGTTATTTGCATATCTTGATCACATGTTTCGTCAATAAAATCAGAAAACATACTGAACATCATGTTTAAATAATAGTATGATGGATTGATATGTAAATAAGCGCTGTCACATATACAACTGGTGCAAGTCTTGGTTATGAACGGTTAACCCATTTATGCCTAGCGTCTAGAAAAAAGGCCTTGGCAAACAGCGTAGACCCAGATGAGACGCCGCATGATGCGGCGTCCGATCAGGGTCTGTGCTGTTTGCCTAAAGGAATTTCTGTAAGAACTATTCTAAATATAGAAATAAATATACTAAACATCCCTAATTTTTGAAATAAATTGATCCAATTTAGAAGGATGGGAGAGTCCACTAGGCATTAATGGGTTTAAAGTAAGACGCGCACCAGGCTTGACTAAGTAATCAATAAGCTGCATGCTAGACTAGGAGATCGAGGCGATGGTATTTGCATTTTATTTTCAAATACATTTTTCCATATGTTCAAGAAGTTCGGGATGCTGGTTGCTAGTGAAGGCCTCGTTGCACGTTGGACACCTAAGAACGCTAAAATGGTCCTCTGACGTCATATTGTTCACACCCGGTGACGTAACGACCACCACGCGCGTCTGGTCGGTGCTGTTCCCCTTTGACGACGAGGACAAATTCCCAGAGTTATTATCTTCTTTGGAGTGGGACGAAATGGAAAGCGCGTTCAGGGACATAAAATGATCTTCGTCATGAAGATTAGTGACGTCATTTTGCACAAAGGGCTTAGAAGGGCTATCGACTACGTCATAATTATTGGTTTTTGAGTCACAATCGGTCTCGTTTCGGTCGATATATTCAAGCAAAATTTCACGCGTGTTGCTGGCGGGCGAGTCCACTACGTTGTAGCGATCTAGGTGTTGATTGGACGGCACTGCGTGGGTCACGCGCGTTGTCTGGGCTCCACGTGCCGCTAGACCCTGCAATGGACATAGGGCGTTCTGTTTATCAAGGCTGCTTGTGAAATTCAGGACTGTTATAGAATGCTTTAAATGGGAAGCGGACAACTACAACGAGCGAGGCCTGATATGGGGAGATAACCCTGGGTTAGGGTTAGGGGTCGGGTAAGGGATAGGGTTGGGTTCAGGCAAACCCTAACCCTAACCCTACCCCTCTAACCCCCCTCCTCCATGCGCATTTCAATACCAGGCTTCGCTCGTTGTAGTTGTCCGCTTCCCGCTTTAAATCGTTGGTATCATAGCATTCAAGTTCTTAAACGAAAACTACTTTGCCCAGTGCAAATTTTAATTTAAAAAATAAGCAAGAACCGCTTTAACTAGAACTTAAATGGAAGCGGATTTTTCAAGAATTCTTTTAATATAAGGGTAAATTATTAAATTTAAGCGAATACAAAAAAAAGTGGGAGAGATAAAAAAAGAGACCTGCATTTTTATAAATTTAAGGCGATTATAACGAATACGGGACGATATTTCTAAATCGCAAACCTAATATGAACGTAAAATATCTACCAATGTCACGTATGAACCCCGATTTCTTTTTCGCTAAGTGTTAAAGCTACAGACTAATGGTGAAGGATGTTCGAAGTCATGGATCCACTAATCAAGGAAGGGTTGGTTACCTCTGAGCTGTAAGCTGATTGTTGGATTTGCTGGTGGTAGGCTGGGTCAGTGTACTCGGTAGCGGGGCTCCAACAGGAGGCAGAGTTGAAGGTCTCTAGGGTCCTCTTCAGGGAGGCGTTCTGTAACAAAACAGGACGTAACTTATAGGTGAATTACTTAAAACGAAACATGCACTGATTTCCTAACAGACAACTAATTCTCTACACCACAACTGATTACCTACAACATGAATAATTCCCTACAACAAAACTCATAATTTCCCTCTAAAACTGCAATTTCGTCAATGAAACGGAATAAGACTAAAGTTTATAGTAAATTCCCCCATTTCAAGGTGGTGATTTATAGCTTCCGTGTATTACATTAAGTCAGTGATCAAAGTATATATACACTTAACACAGTAATATCCCCATTCAATCGAATGCCGGATGAATGTCATATGATGAAAGGGTTTATTAATGCATTTTCCACAGCTTATTACGAAACATTTAATATCAAATGTGTATAATGTCCTGCTCAGATTTCGAAACAATCGAGATAAATAGTACCACAAGATTATGACAAAATGTTGATCCATTTTAATTGGACATGCAATTTTTCTTTTTTTCATTCTTATTTTAACCATTGTCAATAATGAGTGGCTGCTGATAGACCCGAGTTCATCGAAACTTTTAATCGTGAACATGACGTAAAGAAAGCCTAAGACCAAGTTAAAGCATTTTAAAGACAACGCACTTAAAAAACAACAAAGTAGATAAAGAGATCGGTAAACTTATTCATGAAACAACGAATTGTTCTTTTACAACATCAGCTCAAACCTTGTATTGATCAATAGATACCAGATTTTAAACTATAGAGTAAGATTTCCAATTAAATGTTTCTTGTTTCTTTTAATAGTACTTTACACGCCCAGACAGCCTACCTCTTTCCTCAAATGTTCGATTTCGTTCTCCAGACGACCCAGCTTGTTTTGCGCCCTCTCGCGGTCACGTCGTTCGGACTCGAAGTCTTCCGTACAAATTTGGATTTGAGCTTTCAGCGCGTTTATAGTTTCACTTTCACTTTCCTTTTGCTTGCGATGACCGGATTTGGAAAGTTCGGCAATTTCTTTTTTGAGGGCTGCGATTTGACCTGCTGCGTTTTCCATATCCCGCTTTGACTGGAAAAAAGAAAACGTCTGTTATTGAATAAACAGTGCGCATTTTATCGAATGAAATACGTTTTGTATTTAGTCCGTATGAAGCCATGAAATGAAATGAGAATGTGGACAGCACAATGAAGTCAGATAGAAATTGGTTACTAAAAAAAGACAATTTGTCTGAGAAGAAACACTTACCAATTCGTAATCTCTGGTCAGTCGCGTCCGCTGACGTTTTATTTCCTCAATCTCCCCAATGAGACGCTTGTTTTCGTCCAACATCCGGTTGAACTCCGCCTCGACAGACGCTTGACCTTGACTTGCATTGATCTCCGGAACGCTTGCCGACTTGCGATCGAGGTCGCTGCGGAGCTTGTTCACATACTCCTCGCGCTGCGTGTGAAACTCCTGCCAGCGCCGATTCATCTCCATAACCTAGCAACGGAACACGTGCATGAATATTTTGGCTCTTAAACATCTTGCGCATTTTTTTTGGGGGTACCAGGATATATTGTTTCAGATATAAACTTAATACCGGCATCTTAATTAAAACAGCATACAATATTTGAGTTTGCATGTCTGTTTTAAGAAGAACGTATTCAAGTCGATGAAACACTATATTTACATTTTCAATCTTTTTTTTATAGTGTCAGTTACAGGTAAACAGCTAAAATTTCAGGTATGTGTATCACCACATAATTTTGTTTACCTCTTTCATATTCTTTTTCAACTCCTTATTCTCCGCAAGAACTGCTATATTTGAAGAGTCGTGATTTGCCTGTGGGAAAAGATTAAGAAACGTGTTAATTATAAATAAAACATAAGCAATATTGTTAACAACATTTCAAGCGTTGTAACTAGCGCTACAACAAGGAGCGGTGTATCAAAGGGGTGTAATAATTTATGTAATATCGGCTATGAAGTTAAATGTGGTTATCGACCTTCTGTGAGTGTTCTGATGATTGATACATGTTTTACTGGTGGACTGATTAATCATTTCGACAAAAGAATCATGACGCACATTTGTAAATGTTAAGTACAATGTACTTAGATTCACGACTATGGTGTCTTTAAGTTGACATGTGTAGGCTGGTAAAATGATATGTCTATGACAAATCAACAAATTGAGTGCTGATTCCAACCGCTGGTTTATATCGCCTCATTATCAGCAAATGTCGGTAGTTCTAGTTCACAATTTGCATAATCTACATATAAGCGCGAATCAACTTTACTTAAATATGTAAAATCTACAGACGCGGGCGTTCTTCGGACAAACGTGTTTCAGCAGGTTTTTGCCGTGCACATACATTTGACACGTGTTTTTTGTGTTTATACTTATTATCTTTAATCACTGCTATACTGCTAAATACATATGCTTTAAAAAAAATCATTCATGATAAATTAACACAAGATGGTATATACAATATTGAAGTTTAAACCACATATCCAGTAAAGAATCTTAGAAATACGTGTACGCGTATATCGATTTCATTGTGAGCTGTTCTTATTAAGTCTATAAACTTTCTTGTTTCAGATAGAATAATCATTAACTAATTTAGCTGTAGTATTGAGCGCATTATAATTATTACAAACGCCGTGTTATCTTTTTAAACGAAATTTCTCGTCTCAAAATGTGACCACGTGGACTTAAACCGCGACAACGAACGCTTTTTTTGTTGAGAACTATACCCGAGGGCTTATTACTAAACACCGTATTACCCCGTATGAATTACAAACAACCAATGCGCAATACGTGAATTGACAGCGGTGGGCGTGAAGGAAAACCAATAAGCAATCGCTTACTTATGTTATACGTCTATAACATTTAAATTGCCTTGTCATAAAATCATGTATGATATTTACATCTCAAAGCATACGAAATACAGCATAACGCTTCATACGCAACTTAATTGGCCTACAAGTGTAACGCAATGTTCTCCCGTTAACCAATAGTTTTAATAGTAGCTTAACCACTAAACTGTAACGCACACGGAAATGTCAGCTTGAAAAGGTCAATTATACGTCGCATTGAATTGAAACAGCCAATAGGCAGGGTTTTTACATCGTTATATAGAACAAGGAAGTTTAAGTGGGGCGACCATCAAGTTGCATAAAGCAAAATGGCCTAATAGCTCTTCTAGAAGGAAGTGAATATCCGTAAAACCTGCGATCGCGCCTGATAAAACCCATTGTCGACCCGTTGTAATTTGATATATCTATGTACTATATTCTCAAGTTCCGGACAGCTAAACAAATACGTGTTACTTCTGGTAGATATTATACGGGGAATTCCCGACACATTGTTGAAAAGATATCTACAGTCTCAAAGAATGTTGAAGGTCGTCCCTGGTCTGCGCTTAAAGTATTTATTAAATATGATACACGAGAACGTAATCGTATACATTTATTTAACGAGTTTAGTAACAACTTAACTACACGCAAATGTAACCATAACTAAAGTACTTATTATACGTATTAAAGTTATTCTAAAATGTATATGCCCAACATTTAAATTTTTTATTTTTAGTGCATTTGGTAGCGCTAATTGCTGCAGATAAATTCCAAAACATCAATTTATCGAAGGGTCAGTTTTCGAATTTTATGTTAATATAAGCCATATGAAAGTTATTTTGTTGATTGTATTAAACGTTTGTATCATGGCGCACAAATATAAAGGCATTTCATGAGAAAATATATGAGAACGTCGATTTACTGGAAGACAGGTACAGCAATTTCACGACATGTAACTGTGGAAAAACTAATTTTCGCGGAGGTCAAATTTTCGCGCTTCAGCCATTGCGCGAAAAAATGACCACACGAATATTTCCATTAACGTGTGGTTATCTCCGCAGACTACACCTTGACCCATATGCCTTCCATGTTTTTTTGAAAATTTAAACACAAACATAGTCCTTACCTTCTGCGTAGCGGACGTGACGACTTTTTCCGCCTCCTTCGACTGCTCCTCGAGTCGCGTGGCCAGTGTCCGGCACTGTTCGGCCACACTGACCAACTGCTGTTGCAAGTCTTGCCGCTGCTCAACGAGTCTCGTCACGAGATTTTGGCGGGAAGACAGCTCGTTGTTCAGGACAGAGAGTTCTTGGCGAAGATCGTTGATTGTTCGGCACTTGTCGTCTGCGGACGATTTGAGATCGTTCTGCAATTCGGCCACACTTGATTGGAGATCAGCATTTTCCTACAAGAGTATGGAGAAAATCGTTATATTTTACACGATCTTGTAACACGATAACACAGTTTTCTCCATGTATATTGTGAGACAATGTGAAAACGCACATACAATTGCAAACGTTTTAATAGACGACATATTTAAGACTGAAATCACAAGTACCTGAAGTTTACAAAAAAAAACGCGCAACCACGAAAACTGCCATATACTTGCTTACCTGTTGAAGTCTGGCTAACTCCTCTGGGTCGCCTGATTTGGATCTAATAAGATTCCGTAATCTAGTGTTTTCCCGCGTCAAATTATCCAGCAACCTCTTTGAATGACCGGGAACATAAGTTTCACTTTCGTTCAACACGATGTCCGTTGATAAGCCGTGCTGTTCTAAGCGACTCTGCAAATTCTTAATAACAGATTCTAGCTGTCCGGCTCTCTTTTTTAAACCTGCACATTCCTGTTTGGATTCTTGTAAAAGTTTCGTGACAGTTTCCGCTCCTTCATTCTTCGCTTTAAAAAAATGTAGCTCCTCTTGCAGCTTCATAATAAGAAGTTTAAAATGTTCCACTTTTTCTCGGTAATTGTCTCGTTCCACTTCCAGAGCTAAACTGCTTCCCGAGATGCTCGCCACAGATTGGGCTGCCATGGCAACGTCTCGTTCCATTGGTTTCATCTGTCGAGACCTAATACGAAAGATGAAACGCGTTATGACATGCATGTTTGTTAAAGGGACATTTTAGGTTGACGCTTGTATCAAAATGTGGACCGAGATTCGTTGTGTGAACCTCCGAGCATTACCTGTGCAGTCCGCACAGGCTAATCCGGGACGACACTTTCCGCCTAAACTGGATTTTCGCTAAGAAGAGATATATATAAATATATCTAATACCTCATAACAAACGGTGCACAACAATATGAGAATACTAGTAATAAGTTTCTTATTGATAAATCATTTCTTGTTATTTATGTTATTACTATTTATATTATCATCATCATCAGCACCACCAACAACAACAACACCATCATCATCATCGTCAGCAGCAGAATCAGCGTCATTATAATTAATTAGTATAACATCAATGTATTACTAATTTACTTTAACATTAATTTATAAATATAATCAACGTTTACATAGAATATTTCTTTTAAAGAATTCAAATAAAATCTAAATTTTAAAAGTTTTATAAATAAATTTCAATCAAACAAAATAAAGTTTAGTTTAAGCGCATTTTCATTTACATTTGCATGCATCGTTTGGCTGCTATCTGCCTCTAACTACTTGTTGATCGGCCCACCTTATACAAAATGCCCGAACAGTCGAGGAAAGAAACGAGAACCCAAACTTACTTTCTTATATACCCCAGGAACTTTAAATCACCTCCAATTTCACGTCCTGATTCAAACTAATTGCTGAAGTAATATTTGATACGTGTATCCGTTAATAATTCTTACGAAAGTTAGCTCTGAGATCAGCGTTGTAAACTTCTCGAACACAACAGTGTTTATATCGACCGACGAGCCAAGTATGAAGTGTAAATAAACGGGGAGTTTATTGGGGAATTCCCACACTGTGCAAAAAAGAAAATATGAATGTTGGATTGAATGTTCTGGATACGTGACGAAGAGTTAAACTTGACAACCGTAAGGCGATATGCATGATTCAACAACACACTTTAACAAACGAGTTTTTAAATTATGTAAATCCGCTATATACTGTAAATTCCTGTTCTAAGTTAGAGTTGCGCTACACAAGCTAGATCTAAATTGTTTACTTGGCAACTCGTTTACACTGGTTGGATGTAGTCGTATAACGAGATAACAATTTAAGATATAGTACTCAAACACTTCGTCCCTATCAGAAACACAACACAGTATGTTTTATTTGTTCTTTTGAAGTTAGAAAAAGGGGAAATGTTTCGCAACTTTGTTAGAAAACAACTCGTGATCATTACTAGAAACACGTTCGTGTACTAGATCGTGACAAAGATGAAGATTGCTCAAAGGGCGTGTGGATGTACCGGTATTATGAAATATACCATTTCTAGTTTGACTACAAATTTGTTTACAATCCTTTCGATTGTGTAAATGATACCCCTAAATATATCTCATTCAAATCTGGCATCATGTGAATATGAAAAGATAGATCCGTGTGTAAATAACTAATTTTCCTTGTTAATCATACAATATATACTCAGTGAATGACTTAAACTGTTCCAAAGCGTGTTACAGTGTGCCAGCTGGGCAATAACGGAAGGGCGCAGCACCCGGCCGCCCCAAGGTTCCACCCTGCCCCTTGGAACCCCATAATGCCTTTTTTTGTATCTGAACACACTATTATAGGTCAAATATTGTACTTGAAGTTCCAATAAATTAATTAAATACACACAGTGAAAATAGTTTTATTTATTATAGAACAATATTTAAAATGAAGATAAACGAAATATGAAACTAAATACTCTTTTTATTGAAAATATGTCACGTGGATATAATGACTATGCGCGCTTAAGTGCCTTTTTGACAAACTAGCACCCTGTCCTTATCTAATTATAGATAGAGCACTGATGTTAGGGTCAAGAAAAACGTTCAAGATGTAGCATAGCTATTATTACATTGGAAATAAACGTATTATACAGACCCGGGTCAGACTGCTTTTTTTTACTAGACAACATAATTTGTATCAATTATAATATAAATATTACAACGTGCAAGGTCAGAGTATTTTTCTATAGGTATTCATTTTTTAACGTATTCTAATCATAAAATCGGTCTTGTAACTTCTGACTATATTGTACTATTCAATAACGGCTCTTCATTTATCAACTCCACTTTAAAAGTACTTTACAACAACCGGATGTTTGGTCAAAATGTAGGTCACGTCAATAAGTTGTTGACAGGATGTGAACAAGATTACCGGTAAATCAATGTATGCGTACACTTAAATCTGCTTAAACATTTACAATGAAAAAAAAAAACTATAGAGTTCTTTGCCTTACAATTTGCGATGAAATCGAATTCCATTTCTGTTTATTGTTTTAATACACGTATTGTAATACCGTCGGTGAAGACCTACATGTATTATGTTGCTAACGAAGATGATTTAGATTGTGACTATGCTGCTACTGCTCCTTCTTATTGTGAAGAGAAATATGCTCCCGCCGCCGCTGCTGCTGCTGATGATGATTTTTATTATCAAGAGGAAGAAGAAGATAGATTATGATGTTCAATGAAAAAGATTAGTTTTATGACCACGAATATGATTATGTGAATAATATAATGGTGATGATGACGATGATCAATAATATTAATACTTGATCATGAACACTAGTATTTAAGTAATCTCACGATATCAAGGTACTCGTGCGTCTTTAATTTGTACCTGTTATGTATCTTGTTTAGTCCAAATAATTAGACGTAAGCTACCCCGCTTACGATGTATATCGACCTCATATTTATAGGAGTAGTTTACCTCAAAGTCGTCTTTAATTGCTACTTCATAAACTGCTAAGTCTTCGTGTGTGCGTATATTTCGAAGTTTATGAGGTCATTCCAATTCGTATCACTATATATAGGGCAAAACATGAAATGCGTGACACATGTCGGATTTGGTTCAGCTTGCTAATTTAAACTACTTATTTAATCTTTTCACAGAAAAAAAACACTCACCACAAACTACTAGTTAAATAAACCAGGGGATTCCGTTAGTTATTTACTTTTGCTATCCAATGATTATGGGAACACACTACACGGTGTCCCAGCGAAGTCATATCCCAATGGTTGTTTACATCGTCATCTTTTTTTACTTTACTATACAGCCAGACTGATAACGACAAGATTTTATTGAGCGCTTTGAATTATAAATAGATGTCACTTATCAGCATCCGTAGTTAAATGTCTATTTCCGTCAAATTTGAAAACACCGGTATCTTCCGTGATACTATGCGAGTCGAAAGCTGAATAAAAGGTACTTGATGTGGCGCCGTTCATCGGTGAGAGTTTTAATGGAGGATCTTAAACTTGTAGTCATTTCTGGTACTTAACTCGACTTACAATGACTTTCCTATTCCGACCTTGTCACGTTCGCATTGTGAGTAAAATTTACCGAAAATAGCCTGGTATAAGAAAATAATTATGGGGGATTTGAATGCTACTTGTCACAGTCTGTCCTTTAAATATAGTTGTTGCTATTGTTGTTGTTTTATTCTTGTACATACTGCCGCGGACACGTTTTTTTGTTTAACGAGTACATATAAACAAAAAGTACCCATACGTACCACATAAAAAGTACCCATTCACATACCTAATAGACCTCGATATTATGGACCTATCGTATCGATTCTACTTAGATGGACTCTTAGAACTTGAAAGTGCGAACTGCACAGGCTCATCTCGGAACGACACTTTACGCACATGCATTATGCCCAGTTTTCTCAGAACGCGACACAAATGACAATTCGGTTTCTGGGAAATGACTTAAGAAAATACTGTACTGCGAAATCAAACTTTCGGTCTAATTTATTGACGCCTATCAATGAACTATCGATCATCGCAACAATGACCTTTCTGTGACATTGTATTCATTGTGATATAATCATTTCGGTGAATTTGAACGACTGTTCTGCTAATTTCATTCAACCAACAATAATTCTCATGATTATTCTTCAGATCTCAAGCCAAATTAGACTTTCGGTTTTACCTTTAGAGTTGCTACCTCACTCAAAAGACCACTGCGGACTTACGACTATTTCGGGAAAACCCTTGGAAAAAGACAACCATAGTTGACGTGCGATAATGAACGTGCGTGTGTGCCACGTAATTTAATGTAAATCCTTCCAACACATAAATTTATATGAGCGGCTTACAGGGATTAAACGCCAGTTTGCGTCGTCGAAGGAGGGTACTCTAACGGTGTGGCTTGTTAATTTATTGTTTCTAGATTGGAATTGTTTTCTCTTTCGCCATTCATGGAAGTATCAGCTTTAAATGTAGCTAAAGAAACTTCAGCGAACAGTTTATATAGTCTTGACAGACCTATAAAGTCGCGCCAGTCAAAAATAATAAAAAAGCGACATTTAAAGTTATGGTAGCCAGAACTACTTTAAATGCTAAACCATGAATAGTGTTAAACATATACGTTGCTTTGTGAAGATTAATGTGTTTTTTTTTTATTTATTCACTCATGAATTCTTGAATATGATGTAACAGGTTTGTAGGTAGTATGTTACGTGATTAAAAAAAATCCAAAAAAAAACTCAAACTTCACCACTGTTTCCCATTCATTCATTCATTCTTCATTGTTGTCTGGATTTGATTTTCTATTTTTAGATTCATAACCTCACGGGAATTTCCCTGGTGCATGTCTTAAAACTAGAACGCTTTAAATCAACGCGCTGACTAGTGCATGTCTTAAAACTAGAACGCTATATTGCGCATAGTAACATAACGACTTAAATCAACGCGCTGAAAGCACTACAGTTATTCTCTATTTGCATGTATTAATAGTCCAGTCACAGGAAATGAAGTTGTACGTTTAAAGTTAGGCCAATCGAACGGCCACGAAAAATATAATCATCGATGAAATTTAACTTTAATTGTCTACAGTGTGAGCTTTTGTTTCTACAGGGGTGAGATTTTGCAAAAACATCAAGGGAGGAAAATGACATTGATTTACAATATCTCATAATTGTATACAGTATTCACACATACTCCACTTGGGATTAAAACGTTGAAGCTTATATTTGTTTAAATAGNGGGGGGGTCTTTACAGACAGGAAATTACACAACCTATGAAACTATCTATTACAATTCATCTGTTAAAGCTTAAATAAAACAGACATTTTGTTCACTTTTTTAAAGATAATTGGTATTTACGTAAATACCAATCTAAAAAAAAAAGTGACCAAATGTCTGTCTCTGACAATAAAAATATCAATATACATGAAATATTATTTGTAACGATAATTTAAATTGTATGACCGTACTGCTATTATTTCATTTAATTCTTAACGTTTACTTCTTCTACCATTGATCGTCTCATTGAAATAAAATGTCCCTGATATAATGAAGTCACACGTTTCGAGAGAAATAAAAACTTGCAGAGACAAAAAAGTTAGTTACCCGGTACACATGATGGAGCAAATAAAAAGTAAAGCAATCAGACTTCACTTTATGCATATTCTTATTTAAAAATATTAAACCAATTTTAAATCTTTATAGTTCATACACCTTTTCCACTTACTTAACACATATACTAGGCGTGACAGTTTACATAAGTTGTGACAGTTTACATAAATACTTGCTATCAATGAACATACTAGTAAATGAAAATTTTAAATGGCAAGCACATGATAAATGGTACGTGCTTCTTACATTATATAATATACATATAATATACATATATAATACATTTACATCATTTAAAATGTACATATATATGTGCTAAGCAAACAAAGCAGAGCATGAATCATTCATATCCATGAGGACATAGCGCTGTAATCTTTATGCAATTATGTATTATATATTATGTTACTACTACTACTTCTATGTATTTTATTTAGACTATAAAATCGGTCATTTGACAAAAATATACATGCAAGCCAAAAATATATTAGGCTCATCATTCATGAAAATACGGATTTGTTCCCAAAGCTTATTGATCACCATTGCTAACATATTGATTTACATGCTAAGAAATTCAGCAATCAATAACTGTACTACTGCAACACTACTTTTAAAGCTTTAGACTTCAGAAATGTATGATGTTTGATAAAGAAGGAAAACTACTTTTGAAAATCAAAAACCTTTATTAAGAAATGTATCATAAAGTATCACTGACATATGTGTCGTATTCTGAGAAAACTGGGCATAATGCTTGTGCGTAAATTGTCATCCCAGATTAGCCTGTGCAGTCCGCACAGGCTAATCAGGGAAGACAATTTCCGCTTTTATGACATTTTTCGTTTAAATGAAGTCTTTTCTTAGCAAAAATCCAATTTAGGCGGAAAGTGTCGTCCCTGATTAGCCTGTGCGGACTGCACAGGCTAATCTGGGATGACACATTACGCACAAGCATTTTGCACAGTTTTCTCAGAACACGACACATATAAGCATAATAGTACTTTCTCTTTGAAACTAAACCTCATCTAAAGTCGCACTGACTTCTAGATTGTCAACAAGCTTTTTCTTTAATTTGACATAGTGGTCTACTTTTTGACCTCACATGACCCAGTTTCGAACTCAGCCAAAATATCATTGGGAAAAATGCTCTGGCCAATTTTCATGAAGATTGGACAATAAAAGTGGCTACTAGAGTGTTAACAAGGTAAATGTTGACGACACACGACATAAAGAATGCGATTAATAGAGTCTTTATTATATATCAACATAAAATAATAATTGTTATACATAGGGTATGTGTTTACTTCGGTATTTTATCAATTTTAATTAACGAGTGATCAGCGAAATTAGTTAAATATATAGTTTCGTTGATAACGAGTCACTTGAATGAAATCAAGAATCTACCAAAACTAACACATTGTCTTTTTATTTCATGCTTTTCAACCACATGGTTTAAACTGAAGCATTTCGCGGAAATAATAACGTCATGTCATATAATAAACAAGGTCCATTCACAATGAAACATGGACATTTATCGATAAATTGCACTGTAGTTTTTCACTGTTTGAAGCAGTGAATTACCAGTTATGAATCATTGATATTTCCCCATGATCACAAGAAAGCATAAAATGAAACATAATTGTATCGTCCCTTGAGAACCATGGGGCTTATCAGCAGTTGTACACATGGGTGTTTTAGGCTTCTTAGGAACGAATATTGTGATGTAATGTTGTCGTTAATAAATTGCGATGTAAAGTGGTCATTATTAAACTGCATGGTTAATGAAATATTTTAGCCAGCAATAGCTTTCATATAACTATCCACAATGTGTATGAACCGATTAAATATTGTGAACATTTTATTTATCAAATACATTTACCTGATTCATGTGGTGTTAAAATATACCCCAGCACGTGGTATGCAACTAAAGTTCGAATGAAAATTTATGGGTGCGCAATTTTAAGAAAGTTCCCCTTACCTGGAAAACGGGATATTTGTTAAAGTGGGTTATCAAACCCAACCTAAATATGGTAACCGTTATTGATATAGTGTGCGAATAAAATAATATGTATCATGGCAACGTTATTTCATATATGAGTTGTGTTCTGAGAAAACCGGGCATAATGCTTGTGCGTAAATTGTCATCCCAGCTCAGCCTGTGCAGCCCGCAGAGGCTAATCAGAGACGACAATTTCCGCTTTTATGGAATTTCTCGTTTAAATGATGTCTCTTCTTAGCGAAAATCCAATTTAGGCGGAAAGTGTCGTCCCGGATTAGCCTGTGCGAACTGCACAGGCAAATCTGGGACGACACTTACGCACATGCATTATGCCCAGTTTTCTCAGAACACGACACATATTGCATCAGATATAATTAAATAGTTATCGAAACTAGCAGTTATTTGTTAGACGTGTCGAAAATACGTGTCGCATCGCACGTATTTCTAAGATATGGTCGATAATACACTTTTAACTTCCGTTCCTATCGAATGTTTTTTTTTATTATTTTGCGGTGGTGCATGTAGTGTGTAATTATTAACAGCCGTTGTCAATTAAATCCCGTATAGTGACTTTATTTAATAACATTAGGATGTATTTGGTAAATGCAAAACGGTCAGCATTATATGTATTACTATATTTATCAATGTCGTAAAATTAAAATTCGCTTCTCATTATTGAAAGATTGAAAACAAAATTTAATTACAATTTATAATTTATAATGATAATAATATGTCTCAAATGTTTAGTTTATTATCACATTTCTGTTAATTCTGCATCATCCATCGTATTCCTACATAGACGAACATGTGAGTCTTATAGCGTGAATTATTAGATAAAATGACGAGCCGAAAGGATAACTTCAACTAAGTTGTATAGAAGTACTAGTCGTTATGAAGTACTAAGTCGTTAAGAAGTATGAAGTCGTTTAGAAGTACTAAGTATAAGTACTAAGTCGTTTTGAAGTACTAAGTCGTTTAGAAGTGCTTAGTCGTTTAGAAGTACTAAGTCGTTTAGAAGTACTTAGTCGTTTAGAAGTACTTAGTCGTTTAGAAGTACTAAGTCGTTTAGAAGTACTTAGTCGTTAAGAAGTTATAAGTAGAAATACTAAGTCGTTTAGAAGTACTAAGACGTTAGAGGTACTAATTTCAAGTACTAAGTCGTTTAGAAGTCGGGTTAGAAGTACTTAGTCGTTTAGAAACACTAAGTAGAAGTACTCAGTCGTTTAGAAGTACTTAGTCGTTTTGAAGTATTAAAGTAAGGCAACGTCTGGAACATATTCGAGCGTACTGTGTCTGTCAAATTGAAACTGCTAGTTGGTAGGTTCTGACTATAATATATACCGTTTACGTGGCAATTTATTTCAACGAATCTTGTCAGTGTTTCATTAATTACACATACAGGACTAACATAATTACGCCCTATAGCAATTCAATATCACTATAACAAAATCAAAAGAAAATCAGCTGCCTACAATATACATGTTGCTTTATTCGGTATCAATTATCAAACTATATCAAACTCGTGCGCTTCGTGGATAAATTACCAATTTTTCAAATTACATTCATAATCGCACAAGCGCAACCGAAGTTGATGTCGATCCCCAACTAAAAGTTTAACTGTAATAATAACCTAGTTTTCGTATGAAAGTTGTTTTTCACGAAGACTCGACCCATCGGCCAAGCGTCAAGCATCCCACTCATCTGCGTTAGACGCAGGCCCGCTGACCAGAAGATTGCAAGACAAACGCATTTTTTTAGGTAAAAATGGGTTAAGTACGCACTGATACCTTGAGGCGGACGCGTGGTCGACTCACAATCGACGCACATTTGTTGATTGTGAAAGTTCAACAGATAAACGCGAGAGAGGGTGCAGGGGTAGGGAGAGGATCTGATTTTTTTTCCTGACGTATAGTAAATTGCCTACGTATCGTAATGCTTATATTTAACTAATAACAATTATCCATCAAACACGCATATTTTAACATTTTAATTTTACTGTTTAGAAAGTAAATGATTATGTTTTAACAATTATTTTATAATAAATCGCAAAACAAATCTTCAGACATGTTGAGGTGAAAATGATGCGCGCTGTTTCATTTAATTTAATTTACAGATTATCCATCGTCCAGTCATTATAGGCACAGCGATGCAATAAACAAACAGCGATATTGGGGTGGGCGGACAAATTGTCGGGAATATTATTATACATTTGACACGAAAGCAAACTTAATTCCATTTTAAGTACACTAATTTGGACGGATGAGCAATACGCCCCGACCCCCGCCGGGAGTATAGACGACTGATGTAATACTGTACTTAGTATTGAAAAATATATGAGAAATACTCTGATTACTTCACCCCGTTCAGTTTATTACACATAGCTCAAAATAAAAACTGGTTCGATTTAAGGCTCGTGGGCGGCATTTGAATAGGTAAATTCCAGCAGTTATTGAATTATAATGTCTTTAAACGCCCTTATTTTATCATGGAGTGTCGGTTTCGTAATGCCACTAATCCAAACAGAGGTAAGCCAATACCGCCCAATACACGTAATCTTTGCATCGATTTACACGCATACTCCCTCCCACAAAGTATTTACTAAATTTCAATATGTTATAAAGCCAACAATGAAAAATAATTCGACCCATAGTTTGATCTACATAATTTATCCACAAGACTAAGTTTGTTGTATTCATTCGTATGACCCATTAAAACAACGTATGTCTTATTTAACTTTATTAAAGTTTATTATCCTACACGAAACTATATCGGCCGGCGAAAACAAAATATGGAAATATAACCTCAATGATGGAATTTTTACGTTTCTACGCGTAAAGGCTTAATGACACCTTTAAAAGAATTTGTAAATTAAAGCGCCGCATTAAAAAAAAATAGAAGCAAATTAAAGAATCGTTGTAAATAACAAAGGATGCTATAAAAGGTGGTGTTATTAAAAGATGGTGTGTTTGCCTCATTCTGCTGTCCGTGTATATACTCGCCACCAAGTTTAAGTTAAATCTACCAGAAGAAAAAAAAATTTTTTTTAGGAAGAAATGGTTATAAATCTGCCATTAAAAGACGATGTGCAACAAAATTTGGTACATTACTCTTGATTCAATAAATAATTACATCGGATTCAATTTACGATTCAATCAATGAACGTTAAATGGAAATCTTAAGTGAACTTGTGAACTATTTAGAACTTGATAAACAATCGAAACACTACCATACTACATTCAGGCTAACAATAAACTTCGTCATGCTTATATAAGTCGATACAATATTTTCACGCGAGTGATTTAATAATTGGCAGGCATGTTTACATGCGTAGGCGGTTGTAAATTAGGAGAATTGATGTGTCGAATAATAGGTATTTAATATCGAACGAGAAGTTACCCCCAAGTAATATGGTTCTAAAAATAATATAATAATATTGTTTGAATCCCGCCAACATAATTTAATGACTTGAGTTTCTGCTTTTGTAATAAATATTAATGTGTCGTATACTAAGAATAATCATTTAACGAGAAGTTACTCCCAGGTGAAATGGTTCTGAAAATAATGTTTGTTGTATCCCGCCTGCATAATTTTATGCTTTTAGTTTCTGATTTTACAACAAAATATCGGTCTATGATTTATGAAATGTTATAAAAATACTAATGGTAAATTAATTTGTTTCTAACATTTGAACCTTTCAACGGGTAAACCGCCGTGTGCTCCGGTTCAAATGTGTCGTGTTCTGAGAAAACTGGCCATAATGCATGTGCGTAAAGTGTCGTCCCAGATTAGCCTGTGCAGTCCGCACAGACTAATCATGGACGACAATTTCCGCTTTTATGGAATTTTTCGTTTAAATGATGTCTCTTCTTAGAGAAAATCCAGTTAAGGCGGAAAGTGTCGTCCCGGATTAGCCTGTGCGGACTGCACAGGCTAATCTGGAACGACACTTAACGCACATTCATTATGCCCAGTTTTCTCAGAACACGACACAAATATCCTACGATAACTTTTCTGAGAATAGTTTACAAGCTGTATTAATTAATATATAAACGATTGTATCGCTTTTAGTAGAATACATGGAGACATTGTAACATACAGTGTGGTTGTCGGCGGGTCTGTTGTGAATTTTCATTTATTGATGTTAAATGGTTTTAGACAAGTTTTTTCTTCTGTACATAATGGCCTTTAAATAATACGTAATGAGAACGTAAATTTGATTAACGTTAATTAACGTTAATAATAACGTAAATACCGTTAATATGTGTATAATGTATTTTTCGCCTGTAATATAGTATGCATGTATGTATAATGTATGTATTAATTTTTATGTACGTAGTAATAAATGTTCGAACGGACTGCGTAGCAGGTCATGTTGTCATCTGTTTGACAAAAACTTCTGTATCAATCAACGCTAGTGATCGTATCCAATGAGGTTCAACTCACAACCCGGACTTCCTGAATGAAACTAACTTTAAATTGAAATATTATATTGAATCCTTTAAGTTGTGTTCTGTATTCGTGGAATGTCGCATGATTTGTATCATAATTATTGTGAAATTTTAATGTAAAGTTTACTCTATCAAACACTGAAATTCGCAGTAACATTTTACTGTTATATCGACTCCACGTTTTTCAATCGCAGGAAAGCTAAATACTCCACCAAAAAGTATGATTAAATGATTAATTTGAGGTTCCCCGGGTAATGTAAATTCAACAAAACACCGTGCAACTTCCTTCAAAGGCTTTCATGGTTTCAAGAATAGCTCGTTACCGCCAAGGAGCTCACCGTTGCTAGGAGATTGGTCATCGTTCAGTGGCAGGGGTCTTTACAGAAGATTTAGTCAATGTCATACTATCTGACCGTATTTGTAATCAAGCGATCAATCCATAAAGTAGCAAGTCCATACAGCCTCAAACCATGTTCCGCATTCAGTCCGTGTTAAGAAGACGGTAGTAACGTTTATTTCAGTTTACAAGTTCAATGGTAGGAAGTTAAAGTACCATGTATACCGTAAATTTTCATACGATAGGTCACCAATTTTTTAATCTAGCCTTCCTATTGAGTCGCAAGTTCAACATCTGCTTACTATGTTCCTTATTTACATCACGGTAGATGTAAGACATGTAAAATGAAATACATCCTGTTGTTGAAACTATTCCGTTTTAGGAAGTGTAATTTTGTATTGTAAAAATGTTAACACAATCATTATAGTATTATTGAATAACAGGGATCTAGCATCACACAATATAACTCGGTACCCTGTATATGAGCTAAATTACCGCTGATAAAGCCTTTTTTTAATCACCAACTAGTTGTCTCTGAAAACAAAGTAAAGAAACTATGTGAACTTAAGAGGAAAGGCACATCGTTCGTTTTTTTCTTCGATATAAAAATAGAGCAACAAACAAAACGAAAATCATAAAAAGTGATCTTATAAGACGGGAATAAAACGAGAACAGATTTATGCCGAATAATTGCGTGAACAAGTGTAGCGTACACATTTTAAAGTATACGATATGTCGTAACAGACAGTCATAAGTCAAAATGTGTCGTGTTCTGAGAAAACGGGGCATAATGCTAGTGCGTAAATTGTCATCCCTTATTAGTCTGTGAAATCCGCACAAGCTAATCAGGGACGACAATTTCCGCTGTTATGGAATTTTCCGTTTAAATGATGTCTCTTCTTAGCGAAAATCCAGTTTAGGCGGAAAGTGTCGTCCCGGATTAGCCTGTGCGGACTTCACAGGCTAATCTGGGATGACACTTTACGCACAAGCATTTTGCCCAGTTTTCTCAGATCACGACACAAATAAGCAAACATTATAAACAAAACTCGTATAATCATGCGAAGATCTGTGAAATTTTGAAAGGAGAATAAATTTAATATTTAAACGCACGTTCAGTAACAGAACGCACGAATCACCACTGAACTCGTCGGTCGCAGTGGTTAACCCTTTGAGCGCTGGAACCGAATTTTAAAGGCCTTTGCAAACAGTTTGGATCCAGATGAGACGCCACAGAACGTGGCGTCTCATCAGGATCCAACCTGTTTGCTATTCCTATAGTATTCTTTACAAAAAAATCGAAGAAAATGCTAATTTTAGAAATTCAGCAGACGACATTTTAGCAGACGAAAAATTTCCCAGCATGCAAAGGGTTAACAATGTTCAGATAAAGCTAGTGAATACATTGGCAAAGAACGTCATAATGCAGCAGACGCAAAGAACGTCATAATGCAGCAGACAGATAATGCATGAAATCGCACTATTTTATGAACAGCAGAACTACCAGGTGACAACAAACCACTTCCGCATACTACAAGTATTTTGTATTACGTATTTTTTGTTTTTACCTTCTATCTTTTAAAACGTTCAAAAAATGATAATGATTATGTTATAACCATTGTGAATTTTTCATTCGATGGTCGTGTCTAGCCGGATCCATTACACAATCATTGAAGATGAAGACATGTTTGAAGATATATTGAACTATTTGAATGACAACCCGTCGTGGGGGTTGTATGAAGACTTCCTACCACTTAATTCAAGAGGCAACGAGCTCACATTGCAATATCCATTAATAAATGCATGTATTTCTCGTGAAAAAAAATGCACTATAAATTGGCCACAAGAAATGATACTGTTTCTACCTCAAGTTTCATGAAAAGTTTTACCGTTCTGTTTAAAAGATATTCGGCGCATTTTTTGTTGTGAGAATAAGTATGAACAAGATGTGTTTGTGAAACACTATGTCCCAACCCCCATATATTTTACCTTTGACCTTAAAGGATGACCTTGACCTTTCACCACTCAAAATGTGCAGCTCCATGAGATATACATGCATGCCAAATACCAAGTTGCTATCTTCAATATTGCAAAAGTTATGGCCAATGTTAAAGTTTGACGCAAACAACCAACAAACAGACAGGGCAAAACAATATGTCCCCCTGTATAGACTGGGGACATAAACAATAATATTTTTGCGTGAATCATTTGGGCCACAACACATTGATCTGTTGTTCGATGGAATTTTACCACATTTTTTTTTTCCTTTTAAATGTTCGATATAATCAGTGAATAAGAGTTATTGTGTATTTTTTTTTATTTTTTTTTACATTTCTGCCAAACGCATTCACCTTATACGATGCAGCCATGTTGTGCTTTTAACTGTGTAACAAAAAAATAAACAGATTTTGTGGTGAAATGTGCAAGCTTAACCAAAATAAAAAGAAACGGGCAATTATGCTGAAACAAGTTTGATGCGAAGAACAATTGATCATGCAGACGCAAGCAAAAAATAATAATATAACATTTATTTAATTTTACGAATTTAACGTGCGGTAAATTAGACGACCACCTGGTCAAGTTATTGTTGCCTTGAAAACGAATATAAGTATAAACTGAATGTTTTTGTAACGTTCTTAATCCCTCATCTAGTTCACAGCATGTATACTGTTTGTAAATTAATGTAATTTTTATTAAGTGTATGAACCGATATACTTGCAATGTGCATGTCACGTTGACAAAACACTTTGTAACCGTCCTGGTATTGAATATTTGTTTGCCATGGAGTTTGAGGAATGCATGTTTCATAATTTCAAACCCTCCCCCGCAGAACAGCATTGCGTACAATTTACAGCCAATATTTCTATGAGGAATAATTCGTAGTCTGTACCGTAAAATGCTCCGCATAAAACACTAAGCATTTGGCGTATGTAAATAACCGATTGTTATCCTGTTATCATGTAAGTGGTATTTGATGTTTAACCCTTTGAGCGCTGGAACCGGATTTTGAAGGCCTTTGCAAACAGTTTGGATCCAGATGAGACGCCACAGAACGTGGCGTCTCATCAGGATCCAAACTGTTTGCCATTCTGATAGTATTCTTTGAAAAAAAAAATCAAAGAAAATGCTAATTTTAGAAATTTAGCAGACAACATTTTAGCAGACGACAAATTTCCCAGCATGCAAAGGGTTAAAAATGGTAAAGCAAACCGAAGATAAACTTACACAAAACACGGATGACTTCGCGAATTATGTGCAGAGTTAGCATGTCATTGCGTGAAAGATAACGCAACCACAATCATATCATATTCTTACGGTGAATATTGAAAAACATAGGGTAACATCACCGTGTTCGAGATCGTACTTATTTCGGGGAACCCGATCGTGACGATCGTGTTGGATCGAGACTCAACCATTGATATTCAACACATGTTCATGAACCATGTTAGTGTTCGTGTGTCGTATGTATAGATATCGTTGCGGGAAATTAAAATGTAATATATTGTTCCACACAAAATAAAAGCGAGCATATTGTATATCGTTAAATCTATGTTACCAGAACACATCTGGCGTTGAAATCTTGGCTATTGCTATAAGAACACTGATTTTTTATGGGTTACCTTTATTTTACGAAATATTTTACGTAATATTCGTCGATTTGGGATGTTAATGGGCTATACGGAGCATATAGACATTTTTGCATATTTGTTGTTAATGAAAAATTCAATCGCAGCATAAATGTGTCATGAGATATTTCACATGCAAGGACCATCTAGTCCAACTCGATAAGATCGCAGTGAGGTAAACATGGTATTCGTCTTCGGAGATTTTCTTAACATCTGTCATTTTCAATGAATAACCGGAACTCGAACAACATAATGAAAAAAACAACAAATTTAATTAAGTTCATGCAAAATATTTAATGCACAAACCAAAAAAAGCTAGTGTTCATGAGAAAAATAAAAATAAAAACACAAAAACATTTCAATGCTTGGTTCTACAGCAGCTTAAGAATCGCCGGAACCTCTCAGCTAGAGTTGGCGGCTTGCTTGACACATCCGTCTCTATATCGTTTGTAGTAAGCCCGATAGTTTCCCACAGAGGTGTTGCTTGAGCAGTCCATGCTAACTGTTGGGCTATTGCATTGAGGTTTGAATCGTTTTCGTTGATGAAGTTGTCAAAAGACATGTAGACGCAGTCCAGACTGTGGCCTCTCTTCACATGTTGACCCCATACCGCGTGCTTGGCATCCGTTTGTCGAGATTCTACATCGGAAAAAAGACGTAGAACTGTAACTTACATCAGGCGTAGGCAACCTTTGCCAAGGGAAACATCTGTAGTTAAGAGGGGTCCCGCTTATAGAGGCGCCTGATGATGAAGAAGTTGTCAGTGACGCGCTGAACCAAATGTCGCCGCCTGGTTTAGACCGCAGGCTATCAATGGCGGTTGTAAAATCATCCCAGACGGCTGCGGCCTTACCAATGCTGCATTGCTGAAATGCCTGCTTGGCTTTGAACTGACTGGAGATGGTTATAATCCTGCTGGCGTTTGTGTACGTGACTCCGAGCAGTCCCACCGGAGTGAGAGACTTCAGCTCGTAGTCGATACGAGGTCCGCGGAGGTTGATGCCCGCGACGACGACGCACCTCTCACCAATCCCGATACTGAACAGACCAATGGCGTCCATGGTACCGCCGAGGAGGGCCACAAAAATGCCCTCGGCTTGAAGTCTCTCGTCGATATTATACTTGCTGCTGAGAACGCTCTGTAATGTGTATGCTTCCATATTGCTTTAGCTCGATGGCTTCTTTGACGTTGTAACTAGCGTAACTTTGACGTCGCGTCATTCAAACGTCTTACATTGACGTCGTGACGTGTGTGTGCATCGTCACGGTGTACATGTACATAAATGATTTAAAACAACATATTTTACATGTTTTTTTCGTACAAAGTAAATAAAAGTATAGGAATATGTATTATCCAGCGGCGAGTTTCTCGATGTCATAAATTAAACGCACCACACAATGCTTATCTCATTACACTCAACCATTACACATTAAGCATTAGACGGTTTCGTTTAGTTTTTTGGTGTATGGTCGAATTTTACTAAACGAGTGAAATTAGAAAAAGTTTATTGAGAGTCAAATGCCACGCGTTCGTGTATCATGACGTCATCAAAATGACGCTATAAATGAATCAAACATAGATTTTCATAAGTATGATGTGAAAAAAGTGTCATCTTATGTGTGCGTTGTTGTAGGCAATCATTGCTTTGTTGAATGTTTGCATGCAACATTTTAGCAATCGTGTGTTTGTGAATATTCTGCACGCATTTACAATTGTAGTTACAAGTAATTTGCTCTGGTAGACCGACGAGTTTGATGCGAATATATTGCGTTTTTCATTTTTCATATATTTTTCACCGCAGTAAAAAAATATGAAATCTTCTCAATAAGTTTACGGATTTTTCTTGACGAATACAATTCTATATTTCACTAAAAAGCATATAATCAAACTTAAGGGGTGTTGCGGCAGTTTATTTAACCGAGGATAAATTTATTGCAACACCTGATGCTATTATCACAACCCAATATTTTTGTTATCAGAATCATCACAAATGACCGAGTTGGTTCATAATATGCACAAAGGTCAGTGGTTCGATCCCAGGTGCGGCTAACTTTTTTTACTTCTTTTTCTTTCTTTTATTTCATTCTTGTTTTTTATTGGAGCTCTTAAGTCCTGTTGTTTACATTAATCAATTTAAAGCATTTAATCACAAACTTCAAAACATGCCGAAATCTGTCAACAAGTCCCTGTTACTAATAATTAAGGTCGAGTTTGATACTGTATGGTCTTATGTTTGTGATTAAATATTGTATTATTGTTGTGTGTTTTTTTTGTAAGCTGTTATGATCACAGTAAAGATTGTAAACAATTCTAATGTTTATGCATATCTCTAACAATCTATGTACCGGTACTTGGGTTTTGCCTCATTGCTGTATTTTATGAAATTTGACAAAGACGGTAGGGATTGTTAAACTAAAAAATCTCTGTTAAAATTGCGGTGACCCCCTTTTTTTATTTTTGTTTTATGATGGCAATACGTAGATGAACATATTTGAGCAGTTTCGCAGAAAGTTATTAGATATATCTTTTTTAATTCCATTTTTGAGGTTAAAATATTAAAAAATTGACGTTTTTTTGGGTGACATAAAAATTATAAAAAAGAAATTTATTAAAATTTAACTTGTGTTCTCCATTTTTTTGGTAGTTTGTGGTTTAATTAAATAGTATATGATGTATCTTAGCTTATATAATATTTACATGTTGCCAATTTCATAGGTTATTAATCATTTTTATGGAATTAGAGATTTTTCAGTTTTAATGAAAAAGTACATGTTATATAATGGTGAATAAAATCAAAACAAGGCCGGTGACCCTATGTTTTTATTTCATTTTTCATATAGTATTTGTATGTAGTACTTTAATATAAATTTGGAACAAAATCTATTAGATGGAAAAACATCAGCAAAACTGCAGCAACACCCCTTAATGATGCGTTTATGATGATTTTTGATGATTCTTCTTTTAAACAAATAAGTATTTTTTTTCAGTAAAGTGTAACCGCGCGTTTGTAATATGAAGTCCCGACACTGATCCGACATTTTTCCAACCGTTCAAACGCGCGGTTTCACTTCACAGAATAAATATTTATTTGTTTAAAAAAAATCATGATACCTATAGAAAACTCTCACGAATGAGCGGGCTCTCCACTTTATCCCATTAAAAATGGTGAAATATTTAAAAAGACATCCTTAAAAATGCTATCTGGGTCGCGCTTTATTCTCCCAACACAGATTTTAAACAGTCACATGGTATAGGCACCGTGCTTACGGTGAATATTGAAAAAAAAATAGGGTAACCTCATCATGTACGAGATCGTACTTATTTCGGAAAACCCGATCGTGACGATCGTGTTGGATCGAGAATCAACCATTGATATTCAACACATGTTCATGAACCATGTTAGTGTTCGTGTGTCGTATGTATAGATATCGTTGCGGGAAATTAAAATGGAATACTAGTATATTGTGCCACAAAAAATAAAATACGAGCACTTTGTATCTCGTTAAATCTATGTTACCAGAACTCATATGGCGTTGAAATCTTGGTTATTGCTATAAGGAACACTGATTTGTTATGGATTTTATTTTACGAAATATTTTACGTAAAATTCGTCGATTTTGGATGTGTATGGGGCTATAAGGAGCATATAGACATTTTTGCTTATTTGTTAAATGTATCATGAGATATTTCATAAGCAAGGACCCTTTAGTACAACTCGATAAGATAGCAGTGAGGTAAAACATGGTGTTCGTCTTCGGAGATTTTATAAACATCTGTCATTTTCAATAAAGAACCGGAACTCAAACAACATAATGAAAACAAACAAATTTAATTTCGTTCATGCGATATATTTAGTGCACAAACCAAAAATTTGCTACTGTTTATGAGAAAAATAAAAGTAAAAACTCAAAAACATTTCAATGCTTGGTTCTACAGCAGCTAAAGAATCGCCGGAACCTCTCAGCTAGAGTTGGCGGCTTGCTTGACACATCCGTCTCTATATCGTTTGTAGTAAGCCCGACAGTTTCCCAGAGAGGTGTCGCTTGAGCAGCCCATGCTAACTGTTGGGCTATTGCGTTGAGGTTTGAATCGTTTGTATTGACGAAGTTGTCAAAAGCCATGTTGACGCAGTCCAGACTGTGGCCTCTCTTCACATGTTTACCCCATACCGCGTGCTTGGCATTCGTTTGCCGAGATTCCACATCGGAAAAGGACGTAGAACTGTAACTTACATACGGCGTGGGTAACCTTTGCCGAGGCAAACATCTGTAATTCAGATGGGTCCCGCTTATAGAGGCGCCTGATGATGAAGAAGTTGTCAGTGACGCGCTGAGCCAAATGTCGCCGCCTGGTTTAGACCGCAGGAAATCAATGGCGGTTTTGAAATCGTCCCAGACCGCAGCGGCCTTTCCAAATGCTGCATAGCTGAAATGCCTGATTGGCTTTGAACTGGCTTGATATGGTTACAATCCTGCTGGCGTTTGTGTACGTGACACCGAGAAGTCCCACCGGAGTGAGAGACTTCAGCTCGTAGTCGATATGCGGTCCGCGGAGGTTGATGCCCGCGACGACGACGCACCTCTCACCAATCCCGATACTGAACAGACCAATGGCGTCCATGGTACCGCCGAGGAGGGCCACAAAAAAGCCCTCGGTCTGAAGTCTCTCGTCGATGTTATACTTGCTGCGGAGAACGCTCTGTAATTTGTTTGCTTCCATTCTGCTTTAGCTCGATTGCTCATTTTACGTTGTAACTAGCGTTAACGTTGACGTCGCGTCACCCAAACGTCATAGATTGACGTCGTGACGTGTGTGTGTGTGCTTCGTCACGGCTTACGTGTAGATAAATGATTTCAAACAATAGATTTTACATGTTTTTTTCTTACAAAGTAAATAAAAGTGTAGAAATATAAATTATCAGGCGGCGAGTTTCTCAATGTCAAAAATTTAATGCACCACACTAGGCATGTCTCATTACACTCTACCATTACATAAAGCATTAGACGGGTTCGTTAAGTGTTTTGGTGTATGGACAAATTTTATTCAACGAGTGAAATAAGAAAAAAATGTTTATTAAGGAATACTGATTATATGTGTTAACTTTATTTTAAGAAATATTTTACGAAATATTCGTTGATTTTGAGCGCTATAGGGGCTTTAATAGCAAATAACAGTATTCTGCTAAATATATCTGGAAAAATGCAATGTTTATGAATTTGATATGTAAATTAACACAAGCAACATACAAAAACACAAATATAAATGTATTTTTATACGATTTATTATCATAAACTTAAAACAGCAACACAACAAATAAGAATCTTCACTTTTTTGTAGACATTTGATAGTGTTTTAAATAACAGTTTGGAATAAATATAGTTGACTCATACCTTTATGTCGCTGTGGCGTAGTGGATATGATTTCCGCTTAGCGACAAGGAGCCGTATTCATCAATAATAAACTTAAACTTGAACGTTCTCTAAATCTCCCCAAAGACACCAAGTATTGCCCAGGAAACGGACTCGATAGCGTTTCAATAAGCTTTCGATGCAATCGGTCCAAATAAATAGGTTTACTCTTAACTAATAACTTCATATAATAATTTTCTAAACTAAATAAACAAAAATTGTCACACAAGTAAAATATGCATATTCAAATATCTTTGCCATAATCAAATAAAATAATCATACACATCTACCATAGTCATGTAAAAATTCAATGTTCAAAATAAACGCCTCTTTCCCCGTTTCACTTGTTGATGATCTTTTTCACCGAATTCCAAAACGCTGACATTCGCGGACGCTTCTCTCTCTGCGGCTTTAAATGCGGCGACGTGCTCTGCTGCACCACATTCGGACTCGAACTCACGGTAATCCGCCTCGACAGCGTCGTTTGCGGAGGCGCGGAAATTCTCGCCGGTAGGGACTCGCCGTTGAGAGCCGGATGTAGAAACAGCTCTTCAAAGATGGCCGTCAGTTCGTCGTCGCTGTTCTTCGCTGAAACCTCGACGTATGGGTGCTCCCACTCTATGGTGACCAAGCAGTCGGCGACGACCGGGTGCACGTTGCGCTCCGGGATATCCACCTTATTGCCGACGACGACGATGGGGACATCGGCGGTGCGCATATTCACTATGGCGTCGCGCATGGAGCGGATGTACTCGAACGAGTAGAAGTCGTCGACGGCGTAGACGAGGACGAACGCGTCGGCGCGCCGGATGTTCATTTTGATTAGCGCCGGAAGCGCCGTGTCCTCGGTGTCGATGAGATTCACGATAAAGTCCGGCGACATAAGGACGTGTTGTTGACTTTTCGTCGACTGCAGCTGAGTCGCCTTTCGCTTCTGCTCGAACCAGTCGACGATCGTGGTCTTGCCGACGAATTTCGAGCCCAGGATGAGGATACGCGCCTTGGGGCTCGGACACGTCAGAGTTCGGCGCCGGAAGGAGTTATCCATGTCTCTAAAAGGACAGATAATTCAATGGTGAATGACTTTTCGAAATCCAATTGTCTATGATTGAAATGGTACACAACGGTTCCAAACTGTTAGAATACAAACTTGTGGACTTGTTTTAATAGAAACATCCCCCACCATTTTTTTTTAATTAATTTATAATTTACATACGTGTTCAGTTTATATAATACATTTGTAATATTATCTGTAGATTCATTTCAAACTCAATAATCAATTAAATCATTTCGGCTTGTGTGTTTCCATAAAATATAAACATAAATGTATGTACTTACGGTGATGTAGTCCACTGGGTACCCATGGCTGTCCTGTCTCTGCACTATAGTATAAAATGAGGATGCAACAGTGGATATTTTAACAAATTAAAATGAGTTCGAGCAGATTACTTCTCCGCGAGAAATGTTTTGAGTCTCAGAACAAACTGTCTCTTTGACAGGTAGAGCCGCCGTTTTTAAAGGGACTAGAATTCGCAGTTTGGTTGAAGGTGTTAATAGTTAGGAGCATAGACGGGAAGCGGACAATTACAACGAGCGAGCGGACAATTACAACGAGCGAGCGGACAATTACAACGAGCGAGGCCTGGTAGAGGGGAGATAACCCTGGGTTAGGGTTAGGGTAAGGGTAAGGGTTAGGGGTCGGGTTAGGAGTAGGGATAGGGTTAAGGCTAACCATAACCCTAACCCGACCCCTAACACT
The DNA here is from genome assembly GCA_007657795.1 of Dreissena rostriformis. Classification (NCBI taxonomy): domain Eukaryota; kingdom Metazoa; phylum Mollusca; class Bivalvia; order Myida; family Dreissenidae; genus Dreissena; species Dreissena rostriformis. Next base: position 34,412 of record VMBQ01002868.1, on the reverse strand, counting down.
AACCCTTATCCTAACCCTAACCCTCTAACCACCCCTTGTGCATTACCATACCAGGCCTCGCTCGTTGTAGTTATCCCTTTCCCATTGTTCCCAGCATAAACGCACCAGGACAGGACTCATTATTGTACAAACTTCTTGTTTATGTTATTTACTTGAGTGAAAATAAATGTTCTGTTCTGTTCTGTTCTGTTCGGTTCGGTTCGGTTCTTGTCTGTTCTTGTCTGTTCTGTTACGGTGACATTTTAGGTCCCGATTCTGGGAACGGGGATTAAATTAAGGAGTGTTGGTTAGGAAAAGTAAAGATACAACCATACTGTCACAAATTGATAGAAGTTTTGCAAAAATTATGTAGGACTTTTCTTTTTTCTAATTTTACTATATATATATAAATATATATATATA
>VMBQ01002868.1:0-33390 GCA_007657795.1 Dreissena rostriformis | reverse complement strand
TATATATATATACATATGAAGTGACAAGTAATACATAACATTGACTGACTATTACGCAATAGTCTTTTATTCCTAAGGACCTTGGTTCGAATCGCGCTTGAGACCAACTTTCTTCTTTTAATTTCTTTCTCAAATATTATTCGTTTTTCGCTTATCGACCGTACGCAATGTTTGTTATGTAATGTGTTGTATAGTTATTTATACACTTTTTAATTATTGTCTATTCAATTTTTAAATCATTACTTAGTTCGTATAACATTTCCGATGCACTTGTATGCACAGAAAGTACCCATACCATATAAATGTACTGTAGAGAGGATAGCCGTTATTACCCTATCGTTGTGTAATATATCAGGTGGGGCTTAGAATTAAAAATAACGAGCCGTTGTTTTCTTCGTGCCAATCCCGTTGTTCACATTCAAACCGCACACGTGTATATATATATATATATGATACTGCATCAAATCATGACCTGTAAATAAACTCTGACATTAACACTCACATCACAGGAGGGAAGCCCACCAAGGGCCCTGGCGGCTCCCTGGACCCCCAGCAAATCTTTCAATATCCCGCCCCCACCCTCACAAGAAATCCTGGATCCGCCCCTGATATCTATATACAACTTTTCGTATATCAGGGTATGGAATAAAAGAGAATTGCAATTATTCCATGGTATAAAACATATTAGAGCACATAATACAATATGAAAATAATTATTCGGCGTAGCTGTCTAACCCAGCCTTGACATTAAATGACCTTTGATGCTTAAAATGCTCAAAAGCTTATTAAATGGTGGGAAAATGTCCCGCCGGTAGACCCGAAGGAATAAATAAAAAAAATCATTGGCTGATTTGAGAGAAATCCCCAGAACAAAGGCCACATCGTGTGTGTATTTCGTTGTTTATTATGTCCTTCCGCGGCTGAGGCTACATAATGTTTGGGCCCGGACTCCAGCTAATAAAATTACTAGACTCATGAAAGTTGGAACGAATTTTCAATTATAACTGCAATTTTATATTTCCAGCTTTTGATTTGTTGTTGAGATGTGTCCAATGTTTTGCGTAGGACATGCCCATGAGGACAACAAGCAATCTTGGCCTAGGATGTTACATCACACAAATAAGTACAGTTGAATTAATGAGTTGTAAGTACAACAACGTACACAAGATAAATAGGACAACGAACAATATGAACCCAAAGGATCGACAAAAGGTATTTTTACTACAAATTCTGGTCAATAGGCTTTCCCGACAGTTTCATGACACATTAACATTGCAGACGCCCACATTATGGATCACAAGTCGCAAGATAGACATCCGTCTACCAGGCTCCGTATTCACAATCCCGTCTCAGCAGAAACACGTAAAAAGAAGGAACGCTCGCGTTACAGTTTCGTTTTAAGACGTGACTTTAGTTGAAAGTACTTGGTAACAAACCGCGTTCTTCCTTGTTTAATGGTTCACTGAACGGAACCTAAAGACGGTCACTCATATTTCCGGTTTCATCACTCTGGTCACTTTTCTAGTTAACATGTTCTATTGTCGCATATGGAATTGTTTTGACTTTCTATCATGAATAAAATTACTACAGTGATTCACGCATTTGTAAGTGTGCAGTGTTCATTCAATAACCTCGGAAAGTCAATTTTACTACACAATATATGACTGTAGTCGTATATCAACATGTACCGGTAGTCGAAAATATGAGGCTAATATTGACTAGGGGCTGCATGAACTCTTACTAACTGTCGCCTACTACATGTGCCAGCGTTTAGATGAGTGTGGCTCACATTGCAATATGTGTTTACGTTCTGTAAATGTACAAATAATGTACGTAATTGTCCTCACGAATATTTACAGTTTCAATGAAACGTGTCATGAGGTATACATCACAACTATCAAATTTGTGACAATTACTATCATCAACTATCAGTTACAATTACTATCATCAACTATCAGTTACAAAGCAGTTTGCTACGAGAAGTAGTTTGAGATGACGGATAGTTCCATCATGTTTGAAACCATATTCCTCTGCGTTGACTGCTCTATCCTCTGAACAATGTCCGGATACAACAGGATCCTTATTATGTTGACATAGTTTCCTATATTGCTTCAGATACTAGTAAATAAATATCGAAACGAGCCTTCAGTTTATCGCTTGATGGCGCATTTCGAAGAATTGTTCGATAAAGTATTATTTTGTATCTCCTGTTAACTCCAAAGGTGCGTTAGGGAGCGTATTGCAGCTGTGAGTTAAAACTTAACTCAATATAGTGAGTTAATTTATTACTGTTAATGTGTATTTGGTATTGCTTTCTCGATTACCGGTATTTTCGCTTCGATATTTACAAACGACTATTTTCAGTGTTTAAGGGCGTGTCGTTTTTCAAGCAAACCCTGTAGTACAGTGTCAAGGCCATCGGCATGGGAGAGAGACGAATGAACGTGGGAGTTAGAAATTATACATGCTCGTTCGCAGCGATTAGTATCTATCAAACAAACAGTTATTTTCTGTTGGTTTTTGCTGCACAGTCACTTTTTAATAATGTGTACAAAAATCATTACAAAAAATGTGGAACTGAGAAAGAATTGCCATGCTTTCTGAGTTTACTTTTTTTATCTTTATGGGATTTTCAGCAAACGAAACCGGGAAATTGTCTGTTAAATATACATTAATCGTATGAGACATATATGAATTGTTTTTGTCAGTATGATTATTACATTACCGGTGAAATGAAAATGAGATACTTCATAACTATACTATTTTTGACAATGACTATAATAGATCATTAACAAATCATTCAATTACTATCTGTTACAAAGCGGTTTGGTACGCGAAGTAGTTCGATATGACGGATAGTTTCACCATGTTAGAAACCATATTGTTTAGTGTTCTCTGTTCTATCTTCTGAACAATGTGCGAAAACAACAAGATCCTTCATGTTTACTTTGTTTCCCATATTGCATCAGACACTAGTCAATAACTATCGAAACGAAGAATTCAGTTTATCGCATGATGGCGCGTTTCGGAGAATTGTTCGATAAAGTGTTATCTTTATTATTTTATTATTTTCGTGGAATCCCCAAAGGTGTGTTAGGGAGCGCATTGCAGTTGTGAGGTAAAACGTAAACACAATATAGTGCCATTATGTATTACTGTTTATGTGTATTTAGTGATTGCGTTCGCGAGTACCGGTATTTTTGTTTTGATATTTACAAAAGAATTCCGTGTAAGGGGGCTTGTTGTTTTTCAAAGTAATCCCATGGTAGAGAGTCAATCCCATTCACGTGTTAGAGTCTAGTATGAACATGTTAGTTAACATTACGAATGAGACATTAGCATTCGCACACCGATAAGTATCTATCAAACAAACACAGTATTAACAGTTTAATACATAACTTGTTTACATAATTAGGATTGTGTTATTTATAAGTCCGCTGATTCACACAGAGATTAATCAATAAATCAAAACAACGTTCTACAGTTTTGTATCGATGCCCATGCGCCAAATAATATAAAATATAAACTACACTATTTAAACACTTAACCCACTTGTTTGATTGTATTTATAGTTTTACATATCAAAACATTCATCATCTTATTATGTACAAATTAATTTATATACATATTACATGTTACATTGTCAGTTATACTTTTCCTCGATGAACGTATTTATATCGTCTAATGGAACTTAATGAAATATTCTAACAATCAACTACCATAAGTTTATTTTCGCCCAATCATTCAGATTTCTTCATACGTATTTATAGTAATGGCTTATAGTATGTTTTCTTAGACTACATCAAGTGCATATCAAATGTATGCGTAGGGGTCGTAAGTGGGCGGTTTAGCCAAGATGCAGAATATGAGATATAAACCATGTATGAGCTTGTTACGCCCAGGTTATGCGGTACTGCACTAAACTATTCATTGGTTACCGGTGTTATGTTGGATAACTTTTATCAATACGATGCTATTTATTTATTTTTATTTTTTTGCCTACTTAAATTAACTCTAATGTGTTTGTCGCTTTCAACGGGGATACGCAACTATGATTGCATTTCATTTTTAATAATTAAAAAAAAAAAAAAGCTACGGGTGTTATACGTGTATTTTGTTTTTATTATTATTTTATGTAAATTTTATCAATACGATGATATTTCCAAATAAAAAACAAGTTCGCCTACTTAAATGAACTCTTATGTGTGTGTCGATTTCAATGGAAATGTACAACTATCCTTTCATTTAATATTTAAATAATTTATGAAATGGGTTGCACTTGTTAGCAATATAAGATAAAGCTTTACACATTTTGGCAAGTATCGCCTTAGCAATGCAGACGGATAACAAGGAAAACCAAATACTTCATTTTTAATGGGTCGCTGAATGCACAACGGAAATTATAGACGGTCACTTTTTCTAGATAACATGTTCTATTTTCGCCTATGGTATTGTGTTGACTTTCTATCATTAATGCAATGACAACAGTGATTCACGCATTTGTAATTGTGCATTGTTCATTCAATAACTTCGGAAAGTTCATTTCCCTACACAAACTATGACTACTGTCGTATATCAACATGTAGTTTGTAGTAGAAGTAGTGTGAGATGACGGATAGTTTCATCATGTTTGAAACCAAAATCGTTTGCATTCACATTCACTGCTCTTTCTTCTAAAAAATGTGCTGATACAACGAGATCATTCATGTTTACTTAGTTTCCTATATTGTATCAGCTATTAGTAAATAACTTTTGAAATAAATCATTCAGTTTATCGCTTGCTGGCGCATTTCGAATAGTTCGATAAAGTGTTATTTTTATCTCCTGTTATGTACAAAGGTGTGTTAGGGAGGGTATTGCAGTTGTGAGTTAAAACGTAAACTCCATATAGTGAGTTAATTTATTACTGTTAATGTGTATTTGATAATTGCTTTCTCGAGTACCGGTATTTTTGTTTTTATATTTAGAAAGGACTATTTTAAGTATTAAAGGGCTAGTCCTTTTTCAAGGAAACCTCAAAGTACAGAGTCAATGCCATTGAAATGGGAGAGAGTATGATGAACGTGGGAGTTAATATTACAAATTATACATGATCGTTCGCAGCGATAAGTATCTATCAAAGTTTAATTAATAACTTGTTTACATAATGAGGATTTTGTTATTTATAATTCCGCTGATTCACACAGAGATTAATCAATAAATCAGAACAACGTTTTACAGTTTTGTATCGATGCCCAAAATATAATCTACACTATTTGCATCCACTTCAACCAGATGTTTCCGTGTATTTATAGTCTGACATATCGAAATATTTACATCTTATTAAGTATAAATAAAATAATTTACATAGATCTATTACATTTAGCATTGCCATTTATATTTTTTCCTCGATGAACGTATATCGTTCAATTTACCTTAATGAAAAATTCAAACAATCTAACAACCATCAGTCAAATTTCACCCAAACATTAAACTTTCTTCATACGTATTCATAGCAATGGCTTATAGTATGTTTCCTCCGACTTCATCCAGTACATATAACATGTATGCGGAGGGGTCGTAAGTGGGAGGGGAAGCCCAGATGCAGAATATGAGATATAAACCATGCATGAGCTTGTTACGCCCAGGTTATGCGGTACTGCACTAAACTATTCATTGGTTATGGGTGTTATGTTTGATAAATTGTATCAATACGATGCTATTTCCTAATTTATTTATTTATTGCGCCTACTTAAATCTACTCTGATGTGTTTGTCGCTTTCATGCACAACAATGATTTCATTTCATGTTTAATCATTTATAACATGGTAAAGGGTGTTATACGTGATTTTTTTTAATGCTACTTTAATCAATACGATGATATTTCCTAATAATAATAAAAAAAATCGCCTTAAATTTACTCTTATATGTTTGTCGCATTCAACAGGGATGCACAATTATGATTTCATTTCATGTTTAAATAATTTAGTAAGTGGAAGGTTACGCCCATGTTAGGTATTTGAGAAGTTAACCTCGAATGAGCTGGTTACACCCAGGTTATGCGGTACTACACTCAAACTGTCGATTGAGTCGTGTTCTGAGAAAGCTGGGCATAATGCATGTGCGAAAAGTGTCGTCCCAGATTAGCCTGTGCAGTCCGCACAGGCTAATCAGGGACGACACTTTCCGCTTTTATGACATTTTTCGTTTAAATGAAGTCTCTTCTTAGCAAAATTCCAATTTAGGCGGAAAGTGTTGTCCCTGATTAGCCTGTGCGGACTGCACAGGCTAATCTGGGACGACACTTTAAGCACATACATTATGCTCAGTTTTCTCAGAACGCGACATAATTGCTTACGGTGTTATACGTTTTTTTGTAGATTTTAGGTTACTTTAATCAAAACGATGATACATCCTCATTTAAAACAATCTCGCCTACTCTAATGTACTCTTATGTGGGTGTCGCTTTCAACGGAGATGTACAGCTATGCTTTCATTTCATATTGAAATAGTTTATGAAATGGTGTAAAATATTTGATAGATATAACATTGTTAGTTTGATCTCACTCCATGTACTCAGTCTATACATGAAATAGTGTATTAACCCATTTATGCCTAGCGTCTAGAAAAAAGTCCTTGGCAAACAGCGTAGACCCAGATGAGACGCCACATGATGCGGCGTCTCATCAGGGTCTGCGCTGTTTGCTTAAAGGAATTTCTGTAGGAAATATTCTAAATATATAAATAAATATACTAGACATCCCTTATTTTGGAAATAAATTGATCCAATTTAGAAGGATGGGAAAAGAAAAGAATTTTTAGCTCACAACAAATAGACACTTAACGATCAATATAATTATAAAATAATGGGTGTGTGGAAAAAAAACTGACATTATCTGATAATTGAAGTTGGTGCTAAGTGATTATACGCCTTCACATAGTGTATCGTATCTTTGGCGTTCGATATTTAATACGACGGGACCCTGGCGTTTAAACTATTCATTCGCAAGTTCCACACTCGTCTACCAGTCTAGAGTCCATATTCACAGTGATACCGTTTCAGTATAAACACGTACAAAGAAGGAGCGTTCGCGAAACGTTTCCGTTTTTAGACGAGCCTTTAGTTGGAAATAGTTGGTGACAAATTAACGACAAAAACGTGTTGTTTTTTATAGTTGGAACGAGTTAGTCACGACGCTATGGAAATGTGTACCAACTATATATCCAACGAAAAATAGTAGATTTTTTTTTATTCAATATAAGACATACAATGTATACATGTATACGATCATAAAACAAAGTGATACCATGTAGCAGCAATAATGTTCAAACATGTTATACAAAATATGCTAATATATACTTTTTGACCTTGTGGCTTCCCTTTTTTAATAAAAAAAAAGTAAATAAAAAAAAAATATGTATTTGTTTTCTTTGGTTGTTTGTGAGAGGTGTTTAAGAAAAAAACAACAGAATAATTCTGAAAAAAGATGAGTTGCATAAAGTGGGTAGAAAGTGGAGAGAAAGCAAACTGGACTTGTTTTGAAAGTTTAATGTGTTTCCATTTATGTTCAAATATATGGTGCGTATCATTGTTGAGGGCTATTTCTTTTTCAATTTGAATCTTAAGTTTTAAATAATTGATAAAACAGTCCATTGTAGGTGTTTGTTTTCTGCATTTCATGCTGAATATGAAATATTTCATTAATATAATAATGTAATTCACAGCATTATTAAACTCTTGTATAGTGAAGGTATTTATCCCTAAACTAATGTTTAAGAGTGATAATTTAACATTTAATTGTTGTTTCTCTAGAAAGGTTGTCAATTGATTCCATAGAGATTGAATATGTTTACACTCCCAGATAAGGTGTTCTATTGTTTCAATATGTTCACTATACATATCACATAGATTTGTGTTGGATAGGTTGCACTTAAACAGATATTTATTTGTAGCTATGATTCTCTGGATGTATTTATATTGAAAATTTATCAGTGTGCTATCAGTAGTTGATTTAAATGGCATTACGAATATTTGTTTCCAATTTAACTCTTTCTCCAAAAAGGTTTTGCCATTTAGTTTGAGCTTTAGAAGTTTCGACAGGGTTTTTAATTTGAAGTGTGTAAAATATTTTGTTCGTTTTGTTTTGTTTTGCAATTATGTTTTCTACGAATGTTTTTTGAGTACATGGTGTGTTATTTGTATTGGTAACTGCTTTAATACGTATGGGTATACTTTTGATCAATGTGCAGTACATCAGGAAATTACTTGTAGGTATTCCGAATATGTAGCATAAATCATCAAAAGAATAGAAATCGTTTATTCTGTAGTCGTACAGTTTATCTACATATTTTATGTTTCGTTCAAACCAATGTTTATAGAAAAACGTCTTATTGTTAGTAGTTATATCTTTATTGCTCCATAAAATGATTTTACTGTTTATTTTGGTTTCTAAATTATGAGTAACTTTACACCATGGCGATAGAAATATATTTTTTGTTGAAATTTCATCTAAAATATTATTGTTAATATTACATTCAAAAAGTAGGGAGTCACCATATGTTTTCAGAGTTTTTTGGTGAAATAATTTCCATTTACTCGTATTGGTATTATCTAAATATCTTTTAACCCAACTGCATTTGATTGCATTCAGGAATGAATCTATGTCTGTTAGTCGGATACCTCCATATTCTACTGATTGAATTAATGGAGTTCGCTTAATTTTATAAGGTTTACCGTCCCATATGAAATTAAATATTTCAGATTTTATATCTTTAATAATATCATTTGGTGGATTTGGGAGTACTGTTAGTGTATAAATTAATTTAGGGGTGCACACGTTTTTAACACGGTGTTTTTTTCCGATTAGTGTAAGTTTACGATGCCGCCATGATTTTAAACAATTTTAATTTTTTTGTAATTTAGGCAATATATTTTTTTTATAGCTGTTTCATTTTCATTGTTTGTAAAGGTTAATCCTAACGTTGTTGCTTCATCTGATGTCCAGTTGAATTTCATTTCTTTTTTTAAGATGAATGTTACTTTGTTTAAATTTACCTACTCGTAGCACAGAACATTTGCTTTTGTTTAGTTTAAGACCCGATGCGATTCCAAAAAGGCTTAGCGATTCTGTAAGATTATTAAATGAGTCACTACTGTCATTTAAAAAATAAGTTGCATCGTCAGCAAATAGGGACTGTTTAATTTCTTCGTCTGGTTCTAGCGATATTCCCTTTATATGTTTATTTGATTGGATATAGTGTGATAGATACTCGATGCATATAATAAATAGCGAGGATGAAAGTGGACATCCTTGTCTAACCCCTCGCTCGATGTTAAAACTGTTTGAAAAAAAATCCTTTGTTAATAATTATGCTGTTAATATCGGTGTAAAATAGTTTAACCCATGTAAGTAGACTTTCACCAAAATTCATATTTTCTAAGCAAGAGAACATAAACGAATGGTCTAGTGAATCGAAAGCCTTTTCGAAGTCTGCAAATAAAATGAGGCCAGACTTGTTTGGTTGGTTGAAATAATTTATGCATTCTTGTATCAGACGTACGTTTTCACCGATGTAACGTCCTTTAATGAAACCAGATTGAGATCTTGAAATGATGGATGGTAATATTCTTTTAATTCTGTTTGATAAACTTTTAGTTGCAATTTTATAATCATTGTTCAGTAAACTAATCGGGCGGCAGTTTGATAAGGATTCCAAGTTTTTTTTCCAGGTTTTGGAATGAGTGATATTATACCTTGTTTTTGAGGCGTAGTTAAGTTTTCGTTGTTAAATGAATAGTTAAGTGAGTTAATTAAATGTGTTTTGATATCATTCAAGAATATTTTATAAAACTTGATTGTGATGCCATCAGATCCTGGACTTTTGTTATTTGCATTTCTTTTAGTGCTAATCCACATTCATATTCATTAAGTAATCCGTCACACAATAGTTTTTCTTCTTGATTTAAAGCATGATGTGTATTTTTAAAAAGAGTGTTATTTTCAACATGTTTTCGTTTATAGAGGGTTTCGAAAAATAAACGTTGTTCTTCTAGTATTTGAGTTCTGTTTGTTATATCTTCGCCATTGACTACTTATTTGTGTACATTTTTTTGTTCACTTCTACGTTTTTCGATGTTTGCGAAGTATTTTTTTTTCCATTGTGTTCAACATGCTGAGCACGTGCTCGTAGTATTATTCCATTGAGATGTGTATGATAAATTCCTTCTAATTCTTGTTTTTTTTTATGTTATTTCATTTTCAATGGCGGTGGTATCGTTTGTGTTTGTTTCATGCAATTGTTTTTCAAGTGTTTCAATGATTGTGATGGTTTCAGTTTCAAGTTTGTGTGTTTCTTTTTGTTTAAATGATGTGTATCTAATTGTTGTGTTTACGACAAAAAATTGTTGTTTTTTTATAGTTGGAACGAGTTAGTCACGACGCTATGGAAATGTGTACCAACTATATATCCAATGGAAAATAGAAGATTTATTAGTATCCTGCCCATGCCAGCTTCTATTACAGGTAACGGTTGGTGAAATCTTTAACTAGACTTAAAGGGACTTTTTCACAGATTTTAAAATTGACAACTGTAAACATCGGAACTTAAGAGCTCCTGTATAAAACAAACACAAAATTAAAGAAAGAAAGAAAACAAGTAAGCCACACCTGGGCCTCGAACCACTTAACCCTTGCAGTAAAAGTCAATAATCCTCGTAATGTCACAAACTATAACGATAACAACAGAACTTTCCAAAATTATTCAATCGTTTCGCGTTTCAACGCTTTATAATTTTTAGGTTTTTAAATCGTCATAGGATGCACATAATGAATATTTTAGAGCAAGGTAAATGTTCAGCAATACTGTTTCATTGAGAAAAAACAAAACATAACTACATCGAAAATGTGCAAATCCAAAACATTTTTTTTTCAATTTTGTCAATTTATCAAAACGTGAACAAGTCCCTTTTACGTGTCGGATAGTTATTACACGGTCTTTTCAGGCGCATTTTAGGGGATTTTATATGGATAAAAACTATTTAGATTTAGATTAAAATTAAAATTTGCTTTCAAAACCAGCTGAAAGGATTGTGAATAGCCACCTTAATGAATATATAAATCGCTTTGTCATTGGTATATGATGCTGGCATGGTGAGTTGAATTACTGCGAATGCGGGATATTCGTATTTTTTACGAACAGAACGAGTTTCAATGAAACAGGGACCTATATATGTTGTATAGGTCCCTGAATGAAATCAGATATGTCATTGAACTCAGTTTATGTTCCCCAAAAAAGAAAGCAAAAAACAGAACAAATACATGTATCATCAAGTTTTAATAGAAAAAACAGCAAAAATGAAAAATCTTCACAAAAGCGAGCATATCAAACAGGAACAGCTATGCAAAATAAAGGCATCAACTTGTATATTAGTACATGTAATGTGTACGCATCCTATAGTATAGAGCTGTCGTACTTGTCAGTAATAAGTAAAACAAGACTATTGCCAAGCAATGATGTCCCCTACCGGCTCCACCATTGTCAGATTTTTTTAGATTTTTTATAAATATTTATATATTTGTTGCCATAGCAACCAAATTGTTTGACGTAGGAACAAAATGAAATGACGTGCATAATGTCCATATTGCAATCTATCCATGTTTCAAGTTTCATGAAAAAGTATGAAGAACTTTTTAAGTTATCGCAGGATCCAGAAAAATCTGACTGACTGACACACACACACACACACACACAGAGCGCAAACCATACGTCCCCTCCGGTGAAACCGGTAGGGGTAGGGGACAATAAGCCTACATAATAATCAATTCAAGCGTAAGCTCGCAAGGATCTGTTAATTTTGAAAGACAGGAAGATTATTTTGAAATAAACAAGTTAAATATTTGAAAACATGCTTTGTGACAAAGATCGAGAATCCTCACTAAAAATAGGTCTATTTAGTTACAAAAACCTTAGAACATAGTGGGTGTATTTTAACGTTTATGAGTTCCTTCCGCGCCTGAGGCTGCATTTTGCTAGGACCCGTCTAATGTCCCAGCCAAACTAACTTAATTGCTCACTTGACTCCCGAAACGGGGCGAATTTTTTAATTATAGCTACAAATTCCAGCCTTAATGTTCTTACTACCGTTTTTAATAGTATCTATTAACATGAGAAGTCGTATATAAACATTAAAAAAATACTTAGAAGATCAAAGCGACGGAGGTGCTACATCAAAAGTTCAAGACCCAATATCCTGTCTGCTACATCATGTATCAATTCCTGATCATTAGGAGCTCATTATGTTATATAAGTTACCCTTATATTCTTGTAAATATATTAACATAAAGTTTTATCAAGAATGTACACTGTGTCTATCAAACTAATTTATCATAAAAAGTTATACCATGTACTTGAGTAGCATCGTGGAATTTAACAGAAAAGTCTTGTTTTTTCCCCCACGCAGTTGGAAGAAGGCATGGTTCAGACTTGTACTTAAACAACATCCCCTAGAGGGTAGTAAATAGTTTACAATGTTCAAATCATCCAGCCATAGACCACATTCATGTGGAATACAGCCAACTATTATTTTAATAAAACAATGCACATCTCACATATGTGAATAGGCGAATTGCTGGGCCAATTTATTTGTTTCGAAAGATGACTATCAAATCATGATATCATTGCATTATGAAACATTTGAAAACAGTCCACAGTATAAATTCAGCAAAAAGACATCAACAAATGTCGAAAAACATGAAACAGTGAGCTAATTTCTTGCTTAATCATGTAACAATTGATTTGTACTTGTAATCAAACAAAACAAAACCTAAACAGACAAGGACAATAACACAGGAACCACAGGTGATTTGGCAAATTCTTGCCGTGCTAGGCAAGTACATCAGAGCGATCCATATTATTGACTGAATTCCAGTGGTTTCAACAAGTAACATAGGTACAAAGTAGTATATAGATAGATACATGGATGTATGTAAATACACATACCGGTACGTCTGTACTAATTGTAGCCTTTTAATTTTAAGTCTATATTCATTTTATGCAACAAACATTTGGACCAAAAAAGGAATCTATTTTCTTTTACTTTTTTTTTGTATAAAGGACTTTTATACAACAAAACTAGGAAATTACATTTACTAGTTTCATTTGTATTAAATAAGAGACATTTTATGCCAGGATTTTTTCTACATTATTGTATAAATTATTCAACTAGAATATTCTAAGCATTCACCATGTTTCAATTAGCCATACTTAAAGGATCATTAACAAACACTTTCAGGTAAAAAAAATAATTAGGGGCGTGTTATATTTACATTTGTAGTTGCGCTTTATACATAGCAGAATGTATGGTTATAGAAGTTTGAAAGCTTTTTCTTGCTTAACATAAGCATTTTTCAGTTATATTGCAACTCATAACAATCCAAGTATAACATATATTTTTTGGAAATTATTAAGATGGGTCACATATTTAAATGTTTTCCACAGGCCTTAATCCACAGAACTTGTAATATTGTCATTTGTAAATATGCCTCAATATATCTTTTTTCCTGACATGGATACTTATTAAGTGTTGTTTAAAATGAATCGTTGACGACAAGAAAGCTCTTGTCACAAAATTTCAAAGATTGCCATAAGCGCTTAAAATGAATATGGACGTTAACTAACATTGTCACACTAGAAAAATATCATGTTAAAAACACAGTTCTAAATATATGAGGAACTATTGATTAAAAATAAATCTCAAAAGGTACATTTAGAAGCCATACAAAGGACTGTCTGACTAAGTGAAGGATGTGACAAAAAAGGAACAGTAACATCATGAGCCACAAATTATAAGAGTTCCAATGTGCGATGGGCACTGTTGCGATATAAATCTGATATGTGATTGAGATATGATAACAAAAGGCTTAAGAGATGGGTATTCCCTCTGATGATGTTGAATACAAATGAGGCGCGCTCTGTGAAAAGGGAGTTTAATGCAGGTGCATAAAGTGTCGTCCCCGATTACCCGCACAGGGATGACACTTTCAGCATAAAGTAGATTTTCATGAAGAACAGACTTCCTTTAAACGAAAAATACAATAAAAGCGTAAAGTGCCGTCCCTGATAAGCCTGTGCGGACTGCACAAGCAAATCGAGGACGACACTTTACACACATTCATTAAACCCCATTTTCACAGAGCACGGGCCATATGGTAACAATAGACTTAACCCATTTATGCCTAGCGTCTACAAAAAAAGGCCTTGGCAAACAGCGTAGACTCAGATGAGAAGCCGCATGATGCGGCGTCTCATCAGGGTCTGCACTGTTTGCTTAAAGAAATTTTTCTGAAAGAAATATTCTAAATATAGAAATAACAAGGGCTGTTTGTAAAACATGCATGCCCCCCATATGGGCTGTAAGTTGTAGTGGCAGCCATTGTGTGAATACGTTTTTTGTCACTGAACAGTGGTGGGGGTGGTGGTGGTGGTGGTGGTGGTGGTGGTTTTACTGTGTTGAGTCATCGTGACCTTGACCTTTGACCTAGTGACCTGACAATAGGGGTAACCTCCCGGTCATGACCAATGTCTCTATGAAGTTTCGTGATCCCAGGCCTAAGTGTTCTTGAGTTATCATCCGGAAACCATTTTACTACTTCAGGTCACTGTGACCTTGACCTTTGACCTAGTGACCTGAAAATAAAAAGGGGTCATCTGCCGGTCATGACCAATGTACCTATGAAGTTTCATGATCCCAGGCGTAAGCGTTCTTGAGTTATCATCCGGAAACCATTTTCCTATTTCCAGTCACTGTGACCTTGACCTTTGACCTAGTGACCTCAAGATCAATAGGGGTCATCTGCCAGTCATGACCAATGTCCCTATGAAGTTTCATGATCCCAGGCATAAGCGTTCTTGCGTTATCATCTGGAAACCATTTTCCTATTTCAGGTAAACCATTNCATGAAATGTGACTTCTACAGTGTTTACAAGGTTTTTCTTTTTTTTGACCTAGTGACCTAGTTTTTGACCCAGCATGACCCAGTTTCAAACTCGATCGAGGTATCATTGGGACAAATCTTCTGACCAAGTTTCATGAAGATCGGACAAGAAATGTGGCCTCTAGAGTGTTTACAAACCAATGTTGACGGACGGACGGACAAAGACCGATCCCAAAAGCTCACCTGAGCAATCAGGTGAGCTAAAAAGACACAAAACCAATTTACAAATTGACGTGGGATAGGTTTTACATATCATTTCCTATTTGCTTATGCTTGCCACTTGTTCTGTTTTTTAATTATTCTATTCCAAAAACAATCCATTAAAACACATTTGGACACAAACAAAACAGTGCACTTGCTTCCCTTGCCTCAAAACTAGAAATCTAGCCCACCATTCTGCTTGACTACTCTGGTTAAAACAGAATCATTCTTCATACTCAGAATCTACTGATAGCTGAGTAAAGCAAAACACTGTCAATTTGTATGCAGATAAACAATATTGTATACAGTGTGCTCCATGTAAAATTATTTTTAAAGCATACACACTGTGATGTAGGTTGTTTTTTAGATCTAATGGTAAACCTTAAAATGAATATTCATATATAATTACAACTCTTTGCATCTTCCACATAAACGCTGCATTCTGATTGGATAATCAGCTCAAGTGACCTCTGTTCCCTGTTTTATTTCCCAATGAACCCATTACATATGCAAATTGACTCATAAGTATTTTTGACCCTACTACTTTTTATTAACAAGTGGCCAAATAACATAATTGTATTCCACCAATCTTAATGAAATTGCTTTTCTTTCTTCGATAGTGAAATGCCATCATTGTTTGGCACGAACATTTACATTTTGACGTTCAACGAGGATGAAACCAAAAGTTAAATGAGATTCTTGTGCCACCCAAAATGAGTCAGTTCAGACCCTTGAAGCTTGTAAACAACTGCAGCTTATATACACATTACGTTAAAATTACAAGAATTGAATTGCATATTTCTGCATTTCATCTGTGTATGAGCTGTCCAGTAAATGAAGCCTAATTTTTTCATATAAAGTAAGCGTAATTTTCCAGACAGTTCATACACCGATGAAATGCAGAAATATTCTATTTAATTCTTAAATAAGGGTGCATATACATGTACATATACATGTACACATTTTTAACAGACCTACATTGTTACGATACAATAACGGGAGGAAATTCTTTGTGTGTGTCGTTATCAATTATCAAACATTACATCTTGTTATCTTCTATACATACTACCCAGACCCAGCACGTTTTTATCTTGACATAAATTATCTCAAACATCAAAACTTATCATTTGTAACACCTATACCTTATCTGATTTTTTAACTAAACAAACATAAATACAATCAAATCCATTGTTATATCTGATTGACTTAGCAAACAACGCATATACCATTATACTTTGATTGACTGAGCAAACAACACATATACCATTTTACTTCATAGCCTAGTGATACATACTGGAATATGTATGTTGTCAGTTTTCAGAGTAATTCTTTACATTGAAATACACATGTGATTCATTGAAGCTTCAAATGTGAATATTCAGCATTAGAATAATTAAATGTTCATGACTCGCTTTACGATTCGCCAAGCAAGCCTATGTCAACAAATTAAAAAAAAAATGTTCAATTTTTTTTGAGATGGTTACATCATCCTGCTTTACTGAGTACGAAAAGAATAATAACACAAAATTCTATTTTAAGTTTTCGGGATATTTGATTTCGCTTAAAAAAAATATTGTTTGTACGCCTAATTTCGGATTTCAAGGTTATAGGTCATCTTCTCAAAATGGTGAGGAAAAAATCAATGTGTCAATATGATGTTATACACTTAAATCATGTTATTATGAACAGATTAGCTGCATTGATTTTTTATATTTTGATAAAAAAAATAACCTTGAATGATAAAGACATGCTGCTGATAACAACAAAAGTGTACAAGTATCATTACCAACATACTTTTATCACAGATAAAGATCCCTGTAAAATTTCTTAGTCTATAACTGGTAACATTTTTAGCTTTGACCCTGAAATACAGAAATCATGAGAAATGGCAGATAAAAAGATCACCTGATTTGATGACGTTATACAAGTAAATGACTTCACACATATAACGCATTTATTTGAACTGCACATAAAAATAAAATAAATTATATTTCATACAATTAACTACAACTATCTTTCGAGTCCTTGTTTAGGGAAAATGCAAAACATAAATAATATGCATGGTATGCTTTTATAACATTCCTGGGAAAAAAAAACCACAATATTGCCATTAAAAAAATCAAAACCAGCGTGTTTAAAGTAACAGACACATGATAAATTTCAATAAACATGTTATCAATAGCCACCAAATAAAATTGCAGACACAAAATGAATTGTAAGCTATAAGCATTAAGTTTTCAAGAAAAGAATTTTCATACCTATTTTATATTGAAAACAAGAGATGTGTTTGTCAGAAACACAATGCCCCCCCCCCCCTAGTGCGCTGCTTTGATTTTTTTGACCTTTGACTTTGAAGGATGACCTTGACCTTTCACCACTCAAAATGTGCAGCTCCATGAGATACACATGCATACTAAATATGAAGGTTACATCTGAAGCGACATAGAAGTTATAAACATTTTTCAAAACCTAAACGCAAAGTGTGAAGGAATTTCAGAAGGACAGACAGACGGACAGACGGACAGGGCGATCACTATATGCCCACCTTCGGGGGCATAAAAATGCATCCGAAGGACCAACAGTGAATATTAATGCTAAATCATTTAATCAAGCTGTTTTTCTATTTTGGTTATCATCTATTTTGATTTTGATCTACACTGTACATATACATGCCATACCATGGTTTAATTTGTTTGCTATGTCTTGTCATGTTTAAGTGATTTAATCACACATATGAACATGGAAAGATTTAGAAAAAATAAAAAAGATTTCAATGAAAATAGAAAAAAGTAACAAGAAAACACTAAAAAGTATTGCACAGAAATTTTTCTTTAAAAACACCAATCAGCTGCCATAGTCTATTGCTAAATATTTACAATCATTTCTCAAAGAAATAGTCTTTGTACTTAATTCTAATGAAACAATATGTACAAAATTCTTAAGTCAGTGATTATTAATATGTCTATGTTTTTAATGTCAAACAGTTTGGAAAATGGACCCTCGAAACACTAGATATCAAACAATGGTATTTACTGATCAGCAATATAATTGGTGAACTACCGATTAGTAAGACTGATATACATGTTTTGTTCAAAATGTTGAGAGTTTTGTACATCACATCACCTTAACTGATTAACAAGATTACACACATCATGCAAAAATGGGTCTTATGCAGCCAGCCTGCGCAGTTTGGTAAGACGCTAGGCTGTCTGCTATTAAATCACTCAAAGTTATGTGGTCTCATTAGTGGACAAATAGCTCCTGACCAGCCTACGCGGTTGCACAGGCTGGTCTGGAGCTATACTGGCACATATGGCATAAGATGTATTTTGCATGATGCTGGTCATCTGTAAGTAATGATAATATCGAAGTGATGTTTGCTTTTGACTGATATAGCAAAAGCTGATCAATGCCTTTCACGACTTTTGTCACAATACGTTTGACAGTAAAGACTATCTTATAGACTCTATATAATATGCTACCTAGTAGCTGTGAATGGGCATTATATTTTGCTGCTGGTTATGAAAAAAATGACAGAATTGCACAAATCTTGCAAAAGTTCTACATTGGTAAACCTTTAATCAATTTTCTTCAGACGCTCAACAATGTTTTCATGTAAATGACTGATAAAAAATGAAGTCTGATAAAAAAAAAAAAATGATGGAAAAAGGTATCAAAAACATGCAATTCAAATTTATGAATGATGGCCTCGCATAATATGGGAGTAGAATCCGTACTTGTTTCCGCACTGCTTGCCACAAACATTGCACTTGAATGGGTCCGTGTGACTATGGCAGCCAATATGAATGGAAAAGATCACTTCATCGTCGAATGAGATCCCGCAGTGGTTGCACCGAGATTCCGCGCAGAACGAGGATTGATGCTCGCTGTTATCTGATTCGCTGAGGGACTGAGATCTGTAGTCATGACGACCAATCGCGGTCGGCTGAGATCTATTCGCTAAAGCTGCTGGGTTATTTGGATTACTTGGGTTACTTAGGTTACACTGAACACCCTGGTCCACTCCAGTGAAACGGGGTCGACTGTAAAAGTCAAAATAGTCGCCGTCAAGGGTTATTTCAGTTTTTATTAACGGTAAAACACACTGAACCCCGCGAGTTGTTCTATCCAACTTAACAACTGTGTCGCTGACTGAAGATATGCTATTTATTACTATCGGATGAGTCAGCGTATCGTGGCCATTTTCAACGTCTCCATTGTCCAGGTTGATTCTACTGATACGCTGACCATGAGACAATGAGAATGAAGTAGATCTTCCTGTAACAGATCTTTGTTTCAGTGAGCTTGACAGATCTGTGGGGACATCAGCAGCATTCAAGTCATCTCGGTGCACTGAGTCAGTATTCGATGTCACCGATGAGTCCAGCACGCTCGAAGGGGTGACAGCGTTCTCATGTCTGTTGTCCAAAGACTGGTCACTGAGAAGCCGGGACAGGCGCGCTGGGCTAGCTGCACAACTAGAGATGTCGAGATCTGTTTCAACTTTTACCTTAACACCTGAGTTCGGGGTTGAGCTGCCATGGACGCAGCTAGCATGACTGCAAGTGTGAACATCCTGAATCTGTGAGCTTCCCACACCGTGGGGCATGTAGTAGTCAGACGATGTAGCCGTGCTAGTGGCTGGGGCATGGCGTGACGATACCTCAGAGTTCATTATTGACGTCACCATGGAGCGTAGATAGTTTGACGCCATCGCTTCGCTGTGCCGGTCGCGATACCCAGCGAAAGGGAGACCAAACTGATCGTAGGGCAGATTCATTTGGGGATGACGTCCTGTCATTGAGTATGGATAACCAAGTCGGTCCGACCTGTTGTTGATGAGAAGGGAGTTGTTGTAGTAATGAGGCGGGTAGGAGCTGTCAGTTTCCATGGAAACGCTTGGTTGTGCAGTGAAACCAGTCGGGGACACAACACCACTGGTGAGGCCTGGCAGTAACGTGGAGGCAGGAAGATCTGGGTGCTCCTGGAAATACAAGTTGCGATCTATTCATTTGAGCCTCGCTCAGTGAAAAGGGGTTTAACCCTTTGCATGCTGGGAAATTTGTCATCTGCTAAAATGTTGTCTGCTGAATTTCTAAAATTAGCATTTTCTTCGATTCTTTTACTAAGACCACTATCAGAATAGCAAACAGTTTGGATCCTGATGAGACGCCACGTTCTGTGGCGTCTCATCTGGATCCAAACTGTTTGCAAAGGCCTTCAAAATCCGGTTCCAGCGCTCAAAGGGTTTAATGCATGGGCGTAAAATGTCTTCACAGATAGGCCTGTGCAGTCTGCACAGGCTAGTCAGGGATAACGCTTTCCATTTAAATGATATTTTTCGTTTAAAAGTGTTAAAAAATCCTTTAGGCGGAAGGTTTTGTCCCTGATTAGCCTGTGCTGCAAAGGCTAATATGAGACAACACTTTTCCCACATGCATTAAACCCCCTTTTCACAGAGCTAGGCTCATTTATTTTTAATAGAAATCCTGTCATAATAAATGATACGGGCACATGTATTTACAACAAAAAACTCTTTTTAATACTCTGGATGTTATTGTAAAAACCCTAATGGAAAAATGGTCCAGTCACTTTTTTTAACAAGAATCAAAGTAACATACGGCTTTGCCATATACTTTGTATTGCTGGATAACCTTTATTACTCTACTGCTGGTGCTGGTAACATTAAGTATTGAAACATTTATGATTGCTGTTCATTTAAGAGAATATATTTAAAGGGAAATAATTCTATGTCAAGATGTTCAAAGCCAATGCTGTGTTGTCTCCCCCAGAATTTAAAATATAAATCCTTATTAAACAAATCATTGTTTTTGAGAATACAACATGGACAAAACGGCACTTACAGCAGTGAATTGTGAGTGCCCATAACTTTAAAGCATAAAAGAGCAATTTCTATAAATAGAATGTCCAATTCATAGGCTTTAATTAATAACCAATCTATAAATGTTTCCAATGTGTCTTTTGAAAGTGGATAACTCGTGGAAGGAATCAAAGTTAACAGAAATAAAAATCTTAAGTATTCCAGAAGAATGTTTTTTTAATTTTACTTTAAATTTTCACTTCTATCTCAAACCTTGTCTTTTAAAAGCAATTATGAAAAAGTCAAGTGTCACGGTAATCTTATATTCCAAATTTTATTTATTTTTTTGTTTTTTTTTAATCGTAGTCCATGAACAATTAAACATGCACCATCAGCATGAATGAAATGAGACTGAAAACCATTATTTTAAACCAATATTTGTGAAATGCTTTCCACACTTCAATGCACTACAGAATTATTCCAGAGGCATACCCAATAACAAAATATCTGCGATAACAAAATTAACAAACATTATAAAACTTTTTTATTTTTTATTTTTTTTCCATTTCTTAGGCAAGAGGTTTATTAGAATTAATTTCCGCAAAAAAATAAAATTTCCGATTTAATTTTAGTCTTGAAAATCAAGTTGAATGTAACCTGTTGGTAGTGATCTCGCATCTTTCGTGAGAGTGACGTGGTAAACAAGCATTTGGTGCACTTGAGCGTGCTCACGGGCGAGGACTTGTGGTGTAGGCGCCGATGTCTGCGGAGGTTGGATTTCTCAATTGTTGTGTAGTCACACATGGCACAGCGGAACGACTTACTGCTTGCTGCAACACACAGTGGAATGTGCAACGACTATAGGTGCTGCTATAGATCATTGATGCAGTGATTTTATTTGCTTTATATTTCACACCCTGTGCCTTTTGGATTGGGGAAAAATAGCGTGATAAACCATGACATTGGGAAAAATGATACATTATTAATATGATTATAAATAACAGTATTTCCATTGTTTATAAAAGCATGTTTAACTGCATTTTTAAATTTATATCATTAAGTGCTACAGAATTATATTGCTGTATAATAAACTCAATAAACCAATTATTGAGTTTATTGGAAAAGTTTGGTATCATTTTTGGGAAAGTTTAGCCAGATATTTGGGCAAAAATGTTAATTTTTGTAATTGGGAAACTACCTGTAAAAGGCTGTGATTTTGGGGGAAAAATCACTTTTATGTCATGTGATCGGTATTTTATGGATTCTGACAAAATTGATATTAATCCTGCAAATGAAATATTATGACAGTTTTCAGTATCTAATGAGCTACATTGGTTTTAGAGACAATAGTCGGTACTGGCCACAGCAAGTCATACTGTATTAATTACGGTCATTTAACAAAATGCTAACTATAAAACAATTTACAACACTGTGTAAAACAAAGAAGTTTTAACAATACTACACAGGATATATACACTAACTTATTTTACTCTGTTGCAAATTTTAATGAAAAAACTCTCGACGTTTATTGTATTTTTTGTTTAAAGAAACTCTTCTTGACAAAATCCAGTTTAGGTGGAAAGTGTCGTTCCTGATTAGCCTGTGCAGCCTGCACAGGCAAATCTGGAACGACACTTTGCGCACATGCATTAAACTCCCTTTTCACAGAGGGAGGCTCATTTATATGCTGGTAGGGCCTTCTGGCTTTCATGGGAAAAGTCATGAAGCAGTTCCCCACAGGGGTGTGATTTACCAATCACATGACCTCAGGGGAGGAAAATGCAGGGTGCAACTAAACTCTTCATTTGTATATAGATCCAGCAAGGTTTATAACTATTAGTTAAAGTAGTTTGACATTGAAAGGGAGGAAATCAGCTAAAAGGAGGAATAATCACACCCCTGCCCCTCCATTCTACTCACCCCGTGTTTGGTCTACTCACCCCTGTGTTTGGTCTACTCACCCCTGTGTTTGGTCTACTCACCCCTGTGTTTGGTAGAGTGCATCTGGAGCATGTGAAAGCTGCCAGCCGAGTAGCTGCACATTCGACACTTGTAGTTGTGGGGCATCAGGCACACGTCAGGGGTCTCAAAACCATCACCTTCCCCTGCAAACAGTCAGTAATGAAACACAACACTTTCAGATCATACTGTCTGAATACAGGGCCTTTTTTATGTCTTTGTGAAGCGGCCATGGCCCCCTAAATTTGTGAAAAAACAACAAGGAAAAGGAACAAAATTGTGAGAAAAAAACAAGTCGCAAATCTGAAAAATTGTGAAAAATTGAGACGCGAACTTCTCAAAATTGAGAAAATTGAGTCACAAACTTCTCAAAATTGTGTAAAACGGCCATTTTCTAAGAAGGAAAAACAGGAATATTTGGCATATATGGTATAAATAATTATTTCATCCTATTGTCAAACCAGCATTGACAAAATCAATAGAAACAAAAGCTGCCTCAAGACACAGGGCTTGACTATTCATTAAGCTTAAATAGTAAAATAGTATTTCAATAACCTTTTACATGTAAACCTAATGATAATGTGTATCCCTCAGATACATGAACATTTTACTGGTTATTCATGAGTGAGCTATGTGGTGTGAAAATGAATCTTATGCCACATGCGGCCAGCGTAGCTCCAGACCAGCATGGCCCAGCATACAAATCCGTGCAGTCTGATCAGGAGCTACCCTGACTGCTTATGAGACCATAACAAGAAATGTGTCCACACGACACGGATGCCCCCAACTGTAACTTTGTCACAACATAAAAGCATAACTGTGTAAATGTTTTTGAGAAGTGCGAAAAATATATGCCGCAGGTTTGGTGAAGATCGGATGAAAACTACTTGAAATAGAGAGCGGACACCATGCTGAATGTTTAAAAAGCACTAATTGACCTCCTAACCTAGTTTTTGGCCTGGCATGGCCCATGTTCGAACTTGGCCTAGACATTATCTAGATAAAATGTGTGACCAAGTTTGGTGAAGACCGGATGAAAACTACTTCAATTAGAGAGCGGACACCATGCTAAATCCTTAAAATGCACTAAGTACCCCATGACCTAGTTTTTGACCCGGCATGACCCATATTCAAACTTGACCTAGATATTGTCTAGATACAACTTCTGACCAAGTTTGGTTAAGATCGAATGAAAACTATTTGAATTAGAGAGCGGACACGAAAAGTGTGACAGACCGACAGCCTGACGGACAGTGCGAAAACTATATACCCCCTTTTCTTCGAAAGGGGGCATAAAAACCTGGCATGACTTAATAGCAGACACTGTAGCTCCTGACTAGACTATGCTGGCTGCATGTGACATAAGACCCATTTACTCAAGATGGCTCAGTGGTCATTTTGTGGTTATTTTCCCTCATACTTCAACTAACTTGTAGGTTCGGGTACATAGATCTGTCAAATAAGAATGCCTTACTGCATATTAAATGATATTTAAACAAATCTATATAAAAGTGCCTTTAAAGGTTGGTCAAGATCGCCCATACCTTGCCTTGAGACATCCAAGTCCCTGCTGCCGCTTGTATGGCTGTTGGATGGGATAAGGCGCCTTCTGTCACCTACACCCAATATAGCAAAACCGTTTACAACAGGTTTAGTATATGATTTCCTTTAAATATTTCCAGGAGGTCTCATCAAAGAGGTCTCTTCAAATGTTTGTTTTATTTACTTTGACAGTGAAACACATGTTTCTGTTGTAGTCACACAGACTGCTTTTAGCATTACAGAATATAAGGCATTTAACCTGAAATTTACTGTGTAAATATAATATGTTTAAAAACATTTCCGAGGCCATAAATTGATATAGGTACAAACTGGGTGCATATAAGGACTGCAAAGTAGATTCAGGACTTAAGAGTCTGTTTAAAAATGTAGGATAGTGTTACAGGCGTAGCAGTTTTAACAGCACTGTGTTCAGAATACTGTTTTTCATTCTACTGTGTGGTCACTAATACCAATTGTAAAACTACCCTTTTTAGCATTTTTTTCTAATAAACTAATAAATACCAGTATGTTAAAGCTGTATATTTTTTAATAAGCTTAACATAGTTTAAAATTAAAAGCATTTCTTTAAACTTTAAGCAAACTCACTCATTAAATTTTATCAATTTTAGCTTCATAACAAAAATAATTGTAAGACAATCCAACAGTCCTTACTTGAAGACACATATCGATCGCTGGCTATATCTAGATGACCGTTATCTGCCGGTGAAAGGACCGTTCTTCTCGGCGGTTTCGGGCGTTCTGGAGGTGTCTTACTAGAAATCACACAGATTCCTGGTAATGCGGAGCGAGCCGTTCCCACATTTGTCCGAGGCCTATTCCAGACCGAATCTGAGGTGCTGGTGCACAGAAACCCCGCATTGTCTATCCTCGCAATCTTCTTGGCGATACCTTCACTGTCTATGACACTGCTGGGCTTTGGACGCTCAACAGTTTCGTTTATGGCACAACCCTGCCTCCGCCCTGCAAGGCCGTTGAACGATGATATTGTTGACGGCTTGTTCTTATTGGGTGTCGTCCTCATAATGTTACTGATCATATAACTGGTGTTGGATCGCTTGGATGATGATGTAACGCCTGATGCTGAGCTCTCCGATTTGAAACTGCTGAACAAACTATTGCCCAGGGAGTCGCCTGACTTATCTTTCAACTGCCTGGGTTCTATGATCAAATTTAGCGCCTCATTTGACTCAAGCAGATTGTCATGACTACCGTGGCCATTCAAAGGGAAAATTCCACCAGGGTTTCTAGGTCTAGGCAACTGCAAAATGTCAAGACCATCGTTGATTTTCACACGTCCAGATATTCTTTCTCGCATTTCTATTTCTCCCATACTTGTCGAGCGCTGTCGATCAATCGGGGTCCCTCTTGATGTGGGTTTTGGGGATACAGGTGAAAACGTGACCCCACTTACGGACCCTGAACGCAGTCGAGGGGTCCCTGGCGTACTGGGGGTGGCCAGACGGACATAAGAGGGGCTGGGAGTAACAGACCTTGACCGGCCCAGTGGTCTCATTGAACACTCTCTACCAATGTCAATGTCTTCTCTGAAAATAAAAAATATCATTACCTGATAAATACAATTCAACCTGGTATAGAAACTTCAAACAAAGGAAACTGAAAATATATATTTTTTTAAAAACTCATTGATAATATGAATTATTTTCTAGTATAACACGAATGTTTCACAGACTCTGATGCCCCCAAAACACATATTTGGACACAGACAAATCCAATATTTATTCTACAGTAGACAAAAGACAAAGGGCCATTATTAAGCCAAAACTGGTCGCAGTCAAGTCACTATTCTTTCCTTTACAATAATTCTTTACCATCATCTACACATAGAGGTCAATGAAATGTGAAAATTTGAACAAAATTCAACATGTAGGTAAAGAGTAGTCAAAAACACAAAACTTAAGGACCATATATTCTAAAGTGGAAAAACAGACAAAGGTCCATAATTCCGCCAAAACTCGTCTCAGCCAAATCTCCTTTGTTTACAATCATTCACACATTAAGTTCATTCATCTGTGAATGTTAAAGCGAGATCTATCTGGTTTTTAAAGAGGAGTTGAAAACACAAAATTTAGGGACGATATATTCTATAATTGAAAAACAGTCAAAGTGCCATAAATCTGCAAAAAATCATAGCACCCAACGTTCCTTTCTTTCCGATCATCTACACATTAAGGTTATTCAACAGATAAAGTTTGAGCAAGATCCAACCATTTGTTAAAGAGATGATGCAAACACAAGCTTCAAGTCACCGTGACTATATTTTATATAGTGAACATACACACAAAGGGCTTTCTTATAGATCATCTACACATTAAGATCATTAAACTGTGAAAGTTTGAGCAAGATCCACAAAGAAGTTAATAAGGAGTTCAAAACACAGGACGTTTAGACAGACAAATGCAATGCTTAATGCCTCCACTCTGTGGGTGTAAAAAAATCAGCATAGCTTTACAATCATTAAAACTGCTCACTTCAAGAACCAGTGTTATGTCAGTGTACTCAAACTGTTGGCTTTATGTAATTCATCATCACTAACAAACTACCTTATTTATAATATAGAAGCTTGAAACAACTTTTTTAACAACAACACAAAACTTTTTGCTAAACAGATGTCATCCGTTAATTTCAATATAGATATTTCAACCATGCATACCTGTCACTGACACTGTTGGAAGACACCAACCTCTCTGCTGAGAGTTCGTTCACAGAGGGGCTGTCATCCACAACAATCTCACTCTCTGTGTCAGAAGGACACCCCACACTGTCTGACTGACTCATGGGCTCGAACATCGTACCCGAGGCATCACACTCGCTCTGAGAACAGCTTGACTGTGCAGCTGTTAAATAAAATGCCACTTTGTTTTCAACATTAATTTATATTATATTCAACATATTAATCAATAACACTAAAAAATAATTACTTTTAATATTAAAAGGGTAAAACTAATAATAGAACATAATAAATTGGTTGTAAGAATTATATATGCATATACAGTTTTTCATATAACAATACCCATACAATTACTAAAATATCCTTGTTGTTTTTGTTCGCCTTTGTGTTTGTTCTTTTTCAACGGTATTTATAATTGTAAAGTACAGAAACACAGGATGAAAGAAATTACTATTGTTGTTATAAGTATCCACAATACTTACTGTTAAACATGTAATAGAATATATGTTGTGTGTTTGAGAGTGTGCGTGATGTGAGTGTGTAATAGAATATATGTTGTGTGTGTGAAAGTGTGCGTGATGTGAGATAGAATATATGTTGTGTGTGTGAGAGTGTGCATGATGTGAGATAGAAAATATGTTATGTGTGTGAGAGTGTGCGTGATGTGAGATAGAAAATATGTTATGTGTGTGAGAGTGTGCGTGATGTGAGTGTGGGTGATGAGAGTGTGCGTGATGTGAGTGTGCGTGATGAGAGTGTGCGTGATGAGAGTGTGCATGATGTGAGTGTGCGTGATGTGAGTGTGCATGATGAGAGTGTGCGTGATGAGAGTGTGCGTGATGTGAGTGTGCGTGATGAGAGTGTGCATGATGTGAGTGTGCATGATGTGAGTGTGCGTGATGTGAGTGTGCATGATGAGAGTGTGCGTGATGAGAGTGTGCGTGATGTGAGTGTGCGTGATGAGAGTGTGCATGATGTGAGTGTGCATGATGTGAGTGTGCGTGATGTGAGTGTGCATGATGAGAGTGTGCGTGATGAGAGTGTGCGTGATGTGAGTGTGCGTGATGTGAGTGTGCGTGATGTGAGTGTGCATGATGTGAGTGTGCGTGATGTGAGTGTGCTTGTATTTGTGTGTGTTTAAGAACATATGTGAGAAAGGAAGTATACTTATCATAACAGAAATGCAAAATTCCACTTCTATGTTTTTTATGTTATATATTGTGTTTATTTACTCTCTTTTTTCTTGTCTGTGTATGCTTGCATGTTTATGTATGTTTCTGAGTATGTGTGTGCATGCGTGTTGTTAAGAGAGTTGGTACTTTATGAAAACGTTAAACCACTCAATTTTTGTACATTTCTT
Source organism: Dreissena rostriformis (assembly GCA_007657795.1). NCBI lineage: Eukaryota > Metazoa > Mollusca > Bivalvia > Myida > Dreissenidae > Dreissena > Dreissena rostriformis. Next base: position 4,825 of record VMBQ01002868.1, on the reverse strand, counting down.
CTTTGTGTAATTGATGACTTCATAAGAGTGCATTGATAAATGAGAAAAAAATATAATTGGTTGGGTTCAAACTGTATTACACAGTCTTAGGGATGCTACAATAGACTGATAAGAAATATGTTGTCACTTGATTGTGCTAGTTATTTATACATGTATCTTTTAATTTACTACTTGTCATATTCTGAATAAAAACAAGAACTGTCCTAAGACAATTCTTCTCCTTTGAAATTACAATGTACATTTTCTGGCAGTCACCTAATATAATGACCACAATGACATTTTTGCAGCTGAATATTTGTAGTAGTTATATAGTGTATGTAAACTGAATTATGAACAATTAGAAGAAAACAAAACAACAAGAAATGTGACTATGCCAGGAAATTTGATTTAGTAATTTTTACAAATTAATGTAGCTACCTTCAATTTAATGAACGTTGCATATTTGGTACCTAAACAACCTAACCTACCTAAAATTACAGCACAATAACTCCCTCCAGACTAAATTTATTGAGCAGAAACCATGTTTCTATTATTATTAATAGTGACCTTGCTCTAAATGGCCCCAAATGCACATAAAACTAAGTATGCATGTAAGCTATCAAAACAGAATAATTACAGCACAACTTCTCCATCCAAACTTAAGTTATTGAGTGGAAACTGTTATTCTAGTTTTATTAACAGTGACCTTGATCCCATAATTTACGAGTGATGTGGGACATGAAATCTGACAGATGGACTAATGGTATCAAGGTGGGCAAATCTATATTCTTAGCCCTTGAAAAGCAACATTACCTGTGGCAGTTCTGTGTGTAGTGAGGGGGTGAGACTGGCGGCTGGAGCTGCTGCAGTCACAGGGCTGGTCACTGCCGGTGGACTCTGCAACCGGTCCAGTGTCTGACACACTGCTCACCATGTCCCCAGCATGAGCATCTCCTAGGAGTGGAAACAACAAAAACAGTTTAAAGTTGGCAATCGATAACATTTATCAGACAAACGCAGATTGCTTCACAAATAAGTTATGTGTGTCCAAGGTTATTTATTGGAAGTACATTATTAAGTAATGAAATAGAAATTAATAATTAATCAACTAAATTCTAGTTATGATTTATGTGACTTTTGAGAATGACTCAGTGCCATTAAACGTGTTTCAAAGAATCTCCCAGAAACTCATTACAAGGGCAACATTAAGTGAGCAAAACAGGCGTTACTCCACTCACTGAGTAACTTATACTAAGGAAATCGATACAGTCAGTAAAGTGTTCAGTCTTAGAGAATGGCTGTTTTTCACAATTTTGAGAAGTTTGCGACTCAAATTTTCACAATTTAAACAAGGGCTGTTTGTTAAACATGCATGCTCCCCAAATGGGCTGTCAGTTGTAGTGGCAGCCATTGTGTGACCTTGATCTTTGACCAAGTGACCTGAAAATCAATAGGGGTCATCTGCCGGTCATGACCAATGTCCCTATGAAGTTTCGTGATCCCAGGCCTAAGCGTTCTTGAGTTATCATCTGGAAACCATTTTACTGCTTCAGGTCACTGTGACCTTGACCTTTGACCTAGTGACTTGAAAATCAATAGGGGTCATCTGCCGGTCATGACCAATGTCCCTATGAAGTTTCGTGATCCCAGGCCTAAGCGTTCTTGAGTTATCATCAGGAAACCATGTGGGGGACGGACCTACGGACCGACATGTGCAAAACAATATACCCCCTCTTCTTCGAAGGGGGGCATACAAAGTTTGTGACTCATTTTTACACAATTTTGAACAGTTCGCAACTCATTTTGTTCACAATTTTAAATGGTTTGTGACTATTTTTTGTCACAAAATGAGGGGGCCAATGCCTCTACACAAAGATGGGAAAAAAAGCCCTGACTACCATTGGCGCATGTTGCAGTGGACTGTGTGGCAGCGTGGCCAGGCTGACTGGAGGTGATGTCATCACTGCGTGAGATCATGTCCACGTCTTCTTCTTCACCGTCATTCTCCTGAACGCACATGCCATCCTCATCATCATCTGACATCCTGAGATTTCTGCTAAAAACATTTATTGTTTTTTACAACCATAAGGGGAATGGTGACAGCTCATTAATAACATATAACTTCAGCCTCAAATTACCATCCTATTATTAGATAAGTTACTTTTTGAAAATTGTATCTTAGTTTAAACTTAGAAATACAATTATACTGTCAAATTTTGTGTTTATTGACTTTTAGCAGTAGCTAAGTTTCTGTCCACATCTTAAAGGAAAATGTTGGATTTCCTTATTTAATTATTATTTTAAAAAGAGCTGTGTTTGTGAAACATAATCCCCTTTACTGCACTTCGAAGCGGCACAGTAGCTACATATATTTGAAACTCATGTATTATATCAATGAAACAAGTTAATAATTTAATTTTACTAGAAACAGGAGTGAACTATTTGTTTAATAATAATGAACATTGGAGAATTGACTTACTCTAGAATGTGGAAGATTAAAAAAAATAAAGGTATAGGGGTAAAAACAAAGCTGATTCCATTTAAATCCTTTCAAATCACATTAAACCATATCAACATTTATTTTTTGAAGAAAACTTAACATTATAATATCAAAATGGGTCAGCGTTTTCTGTGCCGATTAGATGAGTTTTTTCCAAAGGACAAGATCGGAATTACAACTACAGTCAAGTTATCATTACCGGATCAGTAGCGTAAAAAAGTTGTTCTGATGAAAAGCAATAAATGTTTTGAGACTTCTTTAACACCAGTTTGATAAAATATTACCTTTGCTTACTGTTTTAGCGCATAGTCTTATTTTTAAAAGCAGGCAGAATGTATTTGTGATACCCTTTTTTCGCCTCAGAATTCATGCATTAACGGATCAGTTGTAGCCGTAACGGATCACGTGATCGAAACCACTCGATCAGGAGGGCATCTAACACGCTATTTGAACTGTCAAAACATGAACTGTGTTGTTTACAATGACCAAGTTACATTGCCAGTTATAAATTATATTCATTTTTTTTTGTTATTAATTGTTTTCTTTAAGTGATCTTGTATCTACACTTTACGCATGGTGTTCTTGTGTGAATTATCTGTTGAAAATCCTAAATAGATCAAAAAGATATGGGCATCTTATAAACCATGTAAATTGTTTGAATCATATATAATCAACGATATTGAACATGGAACATAAATAGAACATTAAGATTGAGATCATTTATTGAAAGAATCAACAAGATTTGCATATATTTTAATATAATATATTATCAATTTGCATATAATCACGCTTGATCCGTTATTGCCCTAATTCTTCATTTCATGTAAGGTGTTGCAAAATCTTAAACACAAATCAAAACTGAAATGGACTTTTGTAGACAGAAAGACTACTCAATAGCCTTAATATTAATGCGTAAACTTCTTACTTTCCAACAGAGTTATAGCATGTGGCCGTGAATAATGTTCAACCTCGATTTGGAAACGAGACAGAAGTCAACAAAGTCGTATATACATGTTAGCAAAACATACCGAAATGTTTGACAAAGAGTAGCTCCGATTACGGCTCAATCAATGCGATTTAAAGAACAGACCTTGAAGATGCTGTGTGCAAAATATCATCTAAACATGTCAACTATTTATCGCGATACGCAGTCTTGAACATCAAAGTGATCCGCTATGGGTAATGATCCGGTAATGGTAAACTGACTGTATTGGTTCCAACATGTAAACATATTTGATCTGATAAGCCACGATGAAGTCAGTACATTATTATCAACAATTGTTTCGTGATTGTCTGTTTTATTGAAAGATTTAACAACTGTGATGTTTACTAACAGCAAAATCAAAGTCATTTTGAGCAATTTAACGATTTGTTGTTGATCTAAGAACCTAAAAATAAACTAAAATTGGACGATACAAACTCATTAACGGACAGCTTGTTATGATGAGAAGCATTAAATGTCTATGATGCAATATTGTAAATCATGCTTTTCTTCTTATAAATATATGACTTACAATGTAGCTTTCCGAGCTTAAGCCCAGAACAAACGTTTCTAAAATGTTTTCAATTTTCGCAGAAATCTGGGTCAACTAACGAATTTCCTTGATGAAGAGTAAGAAGGGCAGATAATTCATGAAAAATGGTGAAACATGTTCTCAGTAGCCTAAACTGAACGAGGGAAGTAGAACAAAGTACCGGTATGATATGAAAGGTAACCATACAATAATTGTACTAAGAAGGAACTTTTAAACTCCTTTTACAAATTAAGATGTAATAATGTCTTATATTAGACTATTGTTAGTGAAAGACATTATGACAATATTATATTTGCTTATCCTGTCTCTAACTTACACAACTTGGGCCTTTGCTATATGTGTCGTGTTCTGAGAAAACTGGGCATAATGCATGNGCGGAAATTGTCGTCCCTGATTAGCCTGTGCGGACTGAACAGGCTAATGTGGGACGACACTTTACGCACATGCATTATGCCCAGTTTTCTCAGAACGCGACGCATATTAGATAAGCCAATACTACAATGCTTAATATACTTGGCGTTTTCCTTGTCTGTGATGTATAGCAGGGTTTTTTGGGGTTGTGAGGGAAGGGGCCTTTAGCCCTTGTGTGGGGAAAATTTAACGCTGGATTTTCCACTTTGGGGGAAAAATTGTGCGCGTGGGAACTTTTGCGGGGTTTCCCTTTTTGGGGGATTTGTTTACTTACTCTCGGCTAAAACACGGTATTGGTGCTGAAAGTAGTCTCACTTACTCAAAAAAAAAAGTGAAATTGTAGATACAGCATTTCCTTGATGTTATTTTCAAAGCTCAGGGTATTCCCTACTCAAATCAA
>VMBQ01002867.1:57231-111823 GCA_007657795.1 Dreissena rostriformis | reverse complement strand
TATATATATACATTACTTTTTACTTTATGTATATTAAACACAACTAAAACATTTGAAAATTCACAATGAATTCATGGTGAGTTATACTTTTACACATATTTGAGATGTTTGTATTCCACTACTGTGAACATATACTGGTATGTAATCAGTTTGAAACCTTCATTTAAAAGCATACTATAGAAAAATGTATTCTGTCAATTTTAACTACAATACGTCAAGCTTTTTTTATTATTTTGATCTACCATACTTTGTGTCCGTCTAAAATGCCCATTTGTAATCATTCTCATTTTTTAATCGTTTCATTAAGTCAATAATTCAATATCAGGTTCATACTAGTCTTTTGTATTTCTGCAATACGTTAATAACCAGTGTCTGTGGTAAAGTAACATCTTACATAATTAATATTCCGTGATCAACTGCGAGTTAGAATAAAGTATTCGATATTTTCGGATATAATAAACCACAAGGACAAAACGTTTTCGTACGGTGCTTCGCATGCTTACAACGTTAATCTGTTTAATCTCTGAATATTTGTGTGTATTTTCCGTCTATAATTGAACTATATTATTTAGCAGTCGTTTGTATTTTGCAATAATTTAATGTCTGGCGAAATGTGTTATGCAATAAGCAAATGAAATATAGGCGCCTTTTACAGGAATAACGAAACTCCAGAAATTATAGCAGGAGATTAAGTGTTGGTACCATCAACTAGTGTTTTTTTTAAGGCCAGCGATCAAATCTTTATTAAATAGTGGAAGAAACTTATAACACAAACTTTTACTAACCATATCGGTGACTTTCACGCATCAATACGAGAAAATGGGGGCGTTTGCGGTCGTTGGAACAGGTAACATAAAGGCAAACAACAGGATATGGCGGCGGGGAGCATCAGATAGATTGGACTTAGTTTCAGATTTATGGCCTAGAATTTAGAAAAAGTAATATCTTGAGTTTCCGTATGTGTGTTTCTTGCCAAGGAGCAATAGGCATAATAAAATTGACAAATATTAACACTTTTGATTTTTTTTTCAGATATGTCAATATTAACTCTGTGAACATAATGGTCTTCCACATTTTGGGTCTGTTAATAAGAAGTGATTCAAAATGAGAGCGAGTCGCTTTTGAGTTGAAATGTTTAGAATATTTTTTCCGCTGGCATAACAATTTGAGTTTGGGTCTGGTAATAAGGAATAATTCGAAATGCAAGCGATTCGCTTTTGAGCTGAAAAATGTATAGAAATGTGATCCGCTGGCATAACATTTTGAGTTTGGGTAGTTAAAAAAGAAATGATTTGAGATACAAGCGATTCGCTTTTGAGATGAAATGTTATTAATTTTGTTCCGCAGGCGTAACATTTTTAGTTTGGGTCTGTAAATAAGAAATGATTCAAAATAAGAGCGATTCGCTTTTGAGTTGACATGTTTAACATTTTGTTCCGCAAGCATAACATTTTGAGTTTGAGTCTGTAAATAAGGAATGATGCGAAATGCAAACGCTTTTGAGTTGTAATGTTTTAAATTTTGTTAAGCTGGCATAACATTTTGTGCCTTTCTTCAGTAAATTAGCATGTCGATTTCGTGATTTTTTCAGAAGTTACAGATTAATAGTTACACAAAATTGAGTTTGTTTTTTAAAAAAACATGGACAATCCCTGTTCATAATAAAACCATTTAAATGATACTTCTGCCTGCCACTTTTGGCATTAACAAGTATTTTAAATAATGTGTAATATGAACTGTCCTTTTTTTATTTCATATGTATTGTTGCTTTTGTTTGATTGCAGTAGATAGTGGAATATAATTTAATATTTGTTAAACATGCTATGTAATTGAAATTACCCGTTACTTGTTGATGTGATTGCAATGTTCCTGTTTAGTCTAAAATTGTTCAACTAATTTGAATTGTTTTTGTTTTATTATTTGGAATAAATTTGAATCTTCCCCGTGGTCTCCGCAATACATACTGACTAATTTTACTGTAGATTAAAACTAGTTCAACACACAACTATCATATAGCATGCACGTATCGAGTATGTCTTTAAAAAAGCCATTGAAACAAAATTCAACACGTTGTTTGAATATAGTGAAAGCGATAATCGTATTACTATTTTATGTCCAAAGATGATATAAACGCTTTGATATTTCTTAGGACATTACTCACTTTCTTTGAAAAATGTCGCATCGTGATCATTCTTTTTTTTCCAGATGGTAGCATTGGTTTCATCTGTCTTATGATATAAAACACGTTCTTTAAATAATGTACAATAGTAGTCACTCTTTAATTTCCCAAGAAGGTTACATCGCTTTGATTTTTCTAAAGATATGACACATCTAGTTTGAACCAGGTTGTTTAACATCTATCTCTCAAACTGTGTGATATTATTTTGTTATGCGTGCAATGGCAAAGCCATATCACTGGGTGATCAGCAATAAAACGATAAATTACGTATAGTTGTTCTTTTCGTATTTTTTTGTCTTCATAGGTGTATACGACGTGTTTTCGATCGTCCTATAGAAAAAGTTCTGATTTTAAAGATGATGATGATGATGATGATGATGATGATGATGATGATGATGATGATGATGATGATGATGATGATGATGATGATGATGATGATGATGTTGATGATGATGATGATGATTTATTCCCCAAAGAGCCCCTTGGTATGGCGGATGGTGGGAGCGGCTCGTCGGAGTAATGAAAACTACCATCAAGAAAGTGATTAGAAAGGCTTCCGTTGACTTTCAGACACTTCAGACAGTGATTACAGAAGTTGAAGCAATCATGAATGACAGACCGATTACATACGTCACTTCCGGACGAGATGATCCAGAACCGCTCACACCAGCGCATTTACTCCATGGAAGAAGACTGACTGAACTACCATACATGACGCTAAAGCCGTTGGTGATATTTCATTCCCCCAACGTTACACGCCGTGATGTTACAAAACGCGCACTGGATAACGCGCGTCTTATCGAACAGTACCGTCACCGATTGACTCACGAATATTTGACGTCACTGCGGGAATTCCAGACGAAGGACGGAAACAACCATCAGACGATACGCTTGGGCGACGTTGTTATCGTGCAGGAAGACTTCAAACCGCGACTACAGTGGACCCTGGCTGTGGTAGACGAGCTTCTCACCAGAAATGATGGGTTAACGAGTGCCGCGCGCCTACGTACATCAGGTTGAATCACCTATTGTAAAACTATACCCGCTAGAAGTACAATGTGACGACAACTGACGTTTAATTTTGTGCAATCAAGTGTTAACTGTTTCAAGTGTTATGGACATGTGACATTTCAAAATTTTCAGTTGATTTAATTATTTTATTTAAATAATCAAATTGTTGTACGTGCTTATTAACATTTCGCGGCCCGGAGAATGTTGGCAATTTCCATTCGATTCCACATGACCACATGTGGTTCGATCATGGACGTCTAACTGTGAACGTTTAATTGATGTTGCCCGGAGCGAAAATGTTCATGATAGGGACAGACAAGCAAAGATTCTTCGAATGATATGGGAACCAGATGAAGACGTGGTGAAGTTTTGTGCACGTAAGACAGAACCATCCACCACGGCTACACCACGAACCATTCTTCAACAGACGTCAAGAATTTACCAACCGCTGGGGATGCTCAGTCCAGTAAAGGTCCGTGCAAAAATACTTGTACAAAATCTATGGAAGAACGGCTATGACTGGGACACATCACTGCCGCTGGACATTGTTGACCAGTGGTCGTCAATAGCGAGTGACCTCAATCTCGCCCTGAACTCTTCATTCCAACGGAGATACTAAACGAGCCAGACAACCAATGACAACAACACATTACACGTATTCGCAGATGCAAGTATGCACGCGTATGGAGCCGTCGCCTACGTCACTTCCGGGAGCGAATCTTCAATTTTACTTGCAAAGAACAGAGTGTCACCGTAGAAGGAAATCACACTCCCGCGACTGGAATTTATGGCAGCTCTTGTCGCAGCTCGCATGGTCCAACACGTCACAGAAGCTATTCCAGTAAAGAAGATTGTGTGTTGGTCCGACAGTCAAATAGTTTTGCATTGGCTGAATACAGGGAATCCACTTAAGCGTTTTATTTCCAACAGAGTATAAGAAATTAAGACGCTTTTTCCAGAGTGTGAGTGGTGATATTGCCCTACAGATGAAAAACCGGCAGATCTGCAAACACGAGGGATCTCAGCGTTTCAACTGCAAAGCAGAACGTTATGGATACACGGACCTAGTTGGTTATGCAGCGATTCCACATGGCCACTCTGGGAACCTAACGTCACTTCCGCCTTCGCTACCGTGATCGACCAAGATCTAACAGTACTTCGACCCTGAAAACAGAGAGACGTATGACCAACACGGGCTTATAGATATGCAAAAGTACAGCAGTTACCAAAAGTTGATTCGAGTGACGTCACACGTGTTGCGCTTCGTCAATAACAGTAGACCTACATCACGTAATACGCGCGTTTTGGGACCATTGACAACAAAATAATGCAGAGCAGCTGAGCGCTTTTGGATACGTGACCAACAGCAGCAGAGCTACGATGACGTCCTTAATAAACTGCGAATGAAGAAGCATGAAAGTCCATCATACGACAACTGCGGCTCTACCTTGATGACGATGGCTGCATAGTGAGGGGAGAATCCACAATGCCCACTTACCAGAGGCAACGAAGTTTTCGTTGCTGCTTCCACCGAAGCCCATTTAACAAGGCTCATCATAAATGACGCGCACAACAGACAGCTCCTCGCTGGTATACCTCAGGCGGTCACTCTTCTACGCCAGAAGTTGTGGATACCATCTATTCGACAGAGCGTTGGACACATCGTACATCATTGTGTTAACTGTAGAAAAATAACTGGAAAATCATACACTGCGCCGGTCCCATCTCCACTTCCGGCGTCCAGAGTCACAGATGCACGACCCTTTACAGTTACTGGTGTTGATTACAGCGGCACTTTACACGTAAAGACGGATCGACGACAGCAGCAGAAAGTGTACATTTGTCTTTTCACGTGCGCTTATACACGCGCTGTCCACCTCGAGATCGTTCCTGATCTGACAGAAGACTCCTTTCTGCTTGCATTTAGACGTTTTGTGAGCAGACGGTCGTTACCGCGCCTTATGATTTCGGACAACGCAAAAACGTTCAACGCAGCAGCTACACATATTGAACACCTATGTAGCTGACCCACCATTCAAGCAGCATTAACAGATAAAGGAACGAAGTGGCAGTTTATTCCCCAAAGAGCCCCGTGGTATGGCGGATGGTGGGAGCGGCTCGTCGGAGTTTTGAAAACTACCATCAAGAAAGTGCTTGGAAAGGCTTCCGTTGACTTTCTTGATGGTAGTTTTCATAACTCTATGGTCACGGCACCAAAATGTCTACTTGAAGTGGATAATAATAATAATAGTGTTGTGTTTAACTTTTAATATCGTCCTTCTCTAATCATAACAATATATATATAAAATAATAATAATAATAACAATGACGTACATATATGTGACGTTAACCGGCGGCGTCACACAACGTAGCGCAAAATGTCCAACAGATGATGATGATGATGAGCATTAATACAAGACCACGTAGATATGTGCATCGAGTCATATCAGTCAAATTGGCCATGTTATCAGGGTTCAGTATCACGTCACACACCGGTAAGTGGTGCTTGTTTTTCAAAAAACTTTTTAAAACAGCTTTTCTTAACAATTTCAACTAGTGCATAAAATAAAGTTTGTATCTCCTTATGGCAATGTGAAATACACATTTTTAGCAGAATAACTTTCTTTATCAAGCCTGTGTTCTTGTTTAAAAAATCAATGTGTACAGAATTCATGAAAACGGTTATGTTTCACGCAACGTGACATTTTGACACCGATTTCAAACGTATTCAATGATTTTTTCTTAAATCTTAAGATATCGGAACACACTGCATAAAAACTGTCTTTTATTCCTAAAGATGTTTGCAAATGTATTTCAATTACTTGAGATATTTGCAAAAATAAAGTTCGTAACGGTGTGTTTCATTCTGTCCAGCCCGTGTGTAAACCCCTGAAAACCCCGGTGATACGCACCCTGGTAATGCTGACTGTAAATTTGTACACGTTTTTCGTTGACCCTTTCGTGTTGCAAATGTAGGCTGATTGATCAAGTTGGCATCTTCGCGTGTTTTCTTGCCATAACAACATAACATTCTTATTCAGGAAAATGTATTCAAGTCCCTTGAAATTCAAGTCCCTTGAATGCCAAGCACAATTAAATATCATTAACAATAGGTAGAAACCATTTACTTTTTCATTTCATATGTTTAATGGTTGCTATTTATTTTGCTGTGAGATATTTATTACCCGCATAAAAGAGTCACTATTAGCAATTAAGTGGCAATTTAAGTCAAATGCTTTAAGCATAGATGAATGAACATTAGTTTGCAGCGTTCATGTTTTAGCATGCACATGTATACAAGGACATACTAAATGATTCATCAGTTGAGCTTCAGCGTTCAAACGTAGACAATGAGAACGAATTAACATTATAGTTTTTCTAAAATCCGTTTTGCACATGATCTGCACCCAGTCCCGCATTACCCATTAGGCACATTAAACAACTGCCCTTGGGCCCGCGACATTTAGGGCCCTATGAGACCGTGACGAAATATTGTGTTTTCTTACTTACCCAGTAACACGGTCTTCTATCGGTAAGAAAGGAATAATCATTCGCGTGTAAAAAAAACGTATGTATGCATCGGATAAATTATTGAATATACAATCATGTTTGACTTTACTTCATTTCAGAATTAGTTTTGATAACGAAACTTCATACATTTTTACAGCAACAAGAACCGATTGGGCCCCAAACGTTTGACTGACTATGGGCCTAAATTGTGCTTAATCCGGCACTGTCTTCACCATAAACACTACAGGACCATTTTACCGTTAAACCATTTATGCCTAGTGCACTCTTCCATCCTTCCAAATTGGATCAATTTAATTCCAAACTTAGGGATGTCTAGAATATTTATTTCTATATTTATAATATTTCTTACAGAAATTCCTTTAAGCAAACAGCATAAACCCTGGTGAGACGCCGCATTATGCGGCGTCTCGTCTGGGTCTACGCTGTTTGCCAAGGCCTTTTTTCTAGACGCTAGGCATAAATGGGTTAACATTACAGAACAATTTTACGAAAACACGCCAATTTTTTGAATACCCCCAGCCCAATATTAAATTAAGGATGCAGCGACGACAATGGGGCGACGTCACAGCCATGTTTTAAATACCTGTTCTTGCCACTGATTGGTCGGTGCGAGAAAGCTGTTTTCTAGTTGGCGCGTCGCACATCATGCTACGGATGTCGAAATAAACGCAGTGATACTTTAGTCGGTAGGAAGTGACACGGATAGGTGCAATATGGCTATAAAACGCACGCAGTTGGTGTAACTGATTTACTTCACCACTAATTGTAAAAGGTAAGTGCACACGTTAATACGCTGTGTCGTATATTTGATATTTTTACGAAACATAAATGATTATTTATTAATTTAATAATTTAAACTTCTGAACATTTACAGAATTCATTTATATTTGCATACGCCTCGTACAAGTCAATTGTGATGAAAAAATAGGAAAACCCCTTTTGCTTTAGTTTACTGTGCTTCTTTGAGTAGATCTAATATACATTTTGTTTTAATTTCAGACTTTTTGGAGACGCCATGTCTGTAGCAGTAGCGATCGTTCTTCTTTGCGTCTGCATTGCGTCCAATGTGAAGGCAAACGTGAATTGTAATTGAGCTTTTGTTGTTTTAATAACATGTAAATGGCTTGGTTAAGGTGATATTTTGTTATTGTTGTAAAACGGTTATTTTAACATGATTCTTGTTGATGTTTCTGTGTATAAAGCGTAAAAATTATGGCCAGTATGTGTGTTATTGCTGTCAATGTTGTTGTTTTTAGTGATGATAGTATTCGTTATGTCCGTTTATATGAAGCAGGTTGTATATACATTGCCACAAAATTATGCCAGTCTCCGCGCATAAATAAGAGCCTCGCACTGTGAACAGGGGGTTTAAGGCAAGTGCGTAAAGTGTCATCCCAGATTAGCCAGTGCAGTCCGCACAGGCTAATTAGGGACGACACTTTCCGCCTAAACTGGATTTTCGTCAAGAACAGTCTTCCTTTAAACGAAAAATGCAATAACAGCGGAAAGTGTCGTCCCTGATTAGCCTGTGCGGACTTCACAGGCTAATATGGGACGACATTTTACGTACATGCATTAAACCCCCTTTTAACAGAGCGAGGCTCATATGACTGGTTCAAAGAATGACACTATCATGTTCCTATCGCTAAATCACATCAAGTGACGATCGTCGATTCAAATATTCCTTTTATTTCATATGATTTGAAGTATTTTGTTTTCCTTTACAATTTAACTGTAAAGAATATATTAAAAGTTCAACTATGTAGACAATAGTACGGAGTTGCATCAAGTAAATAATTTAAAGATTGTACTTGCGCAAGCACTGTAAATCCGAAAAGTTCAAACTGCTAATACAGACGATTGTTTAATTGCGATGGCTGATCAATGTCCTCACTTAAATGCTCCAGTGTGCAGTCTGAAGCCGGATAGCAGAAACTGCAAAGGCTTATTCATCAACTGGTACCACGTGAACGGCGTGTGCAAGGAGTTTATCTACGGCGGTTGCGAAGGGAACATGAACAATTTCGAGACGCGGGAGGAATGCGAGCAGAAGTGTGTAGTTTGTAGTTTTTTTTGTGAATCAGGTGGATATCAATTGTATGTAAACAGGTTTGTTAAAATTATAAAATATTGGTTTAAAATTCGTAACAATGAAAATATCATAATGCCTATGGTTTACAAACAAGCTTTAAACGATTATAATAAAGGTTATACAAATTTGGTCTTAAATGTCAAGCAAATGTTCAATCATTTTGATTTGGTTATGCATTTAAAAATCCAAACGTTTTGTAAGTTTATGGTTTAATTAGCGAGTTTAAATGTAGACTTGTTGACAACTTTAAACAAGAATGGTATGGTAATATGAATAATAATTTATAAGCCGTACATTTTATATCAACCCATATGTATATCAATTCCACAAGTTACTAGCTTCATGTAAAAAATCAATAATGTATATTATGTGTTAATTTATCAAAGAAGCTTCTGTTTAAAGAAATGCATATATATATATATTCATTTTCCTGTCAATTCGTTACCTGATGCTTGCTACAATAAATACTTTATATAAGCCGTTTTTTCCAGTTTATGAAAAGAGTGCTTCAAAGGTAGTATTGTGCTTGTAAGTGTTAACAAATACATTTTTAAATTTCCAAATTTAATATGCGCTCATTTGTGTTTTTGTTTGCTAATTTCTTTCATATACCAATCACTTATGTAAATACTGATTGTATCTGGAGCGTGTCGGATCAAGGACAAGGTCAATATTTGCTTAAAATGAAGAAAACTGTGTTCGTTCAATAACTTGAGTTAAGATATCCATATTGCACTGAAATTGTGTCTGTATGTAGCTTACATGAAGGTCTAGCTTTGAAGGTATTGCAATAATTCTGCATGCAGACGTAGTTTTTTATGCATTTTGATCTATTCAGCTTTATGTCAAGGTCACACTTATTAAAATTATAAAATGGTTTCCGGTAAATCACTTGAGTTTAGATGGAGGGATTTCGCTTTAAATTGTGTGTGTAAAGTTCATCTGACGGACTAAGCACGGGAGTTCATTTAAACCATGGGGATAAAGGTGTTACAAACAGAAAAGGTTTCTGCTCAATAACTTGAGTTTAGATAGAAAAATTGGGCAGAAATGTATTGTTTATTATAGTGCATGTATGCCTAGCTTGGGATGCAATTTGGGAATACTTTTGTCAAGACCTTGGTCACTGTTTCTAAAATGATAATCACTGTTTCCTTTTAATACCTTGAGTTTTAAGGTTTCTTTAATTTTTTAAGTGTGTATGTTGGTAGCATACATGCAGAACTAGCATACAAAATTGCTTTTGGGACCTGTTCGATCAAGGTCCATGTAACTTTTCATACAAAGTGAAACATGTTATGTTTTCCAATCTATTACTTGAGTTTGGATGGATATATTGTTCATAATGGTTTTTGCTTTTTAAGCTGAAATGCAGACCTAGCCTCTTATTAGACAATTATTTGAATCAAAATCTTAAACGATAAAAAACCAGGTGTTTTGTTGTTGCCTTGTTTATTGTGCCAACTTTTCTACAGCATACACCTCATTTTGTACTCTTCATGTTTCTGTTTGGCTTCTTTTTGTTAAGGTCAATACGACACTAACACATGATGTTCCTACTCGTCAACAATTAAATTTCGATAAATTAAGTCAACGCCACCTTTAATGTTAATCCAGCATGATACCGGGGAAAATATCACAAGAATATGACAAAATACTAAACATAATTTTAAAAATATCAGCGAATTACATCGGTACGTTTTAATATTTTCTCAATAAATTCATACATTTTACGTATTCTTATTCGAAATTATCCCAAAAGAAAACGCACACATCATTATGTGTTCATTCATGCCACTATTCAGATACTGTGTTGTTCTTTTTGCAAATTACGTGTTTAAAAAGGTTGATAACGTTTGCAGTTTGGTTTCGACAAACTGTCTTAAAGCACGTGTAGATATTCATGATAAATATGTACGGATATTTATACTAGAAAGTTATTATAACTTGTAGAATATACGTTTTGAAGTGTTCCTTTCTTTGTTGCGTATTTTGCGCTTTAGGGCAGGCTGATTGTTATCTTTCTCAAGCATTTCAGCTAATTTAGTATTTTTTGTTTTATTGTGTATTCTGAATATTGTGAATATTCGAAGAAAGACATCTGCAAAGCCTTGACTGAACTAATTGCACGTTGTTAACCGGCCATATCAGCGTAAGTCACCTGCGGGGCACCAGTTTGTAACCTTCCTCCATGGGAACAACCTTACTGGTCGGTCTCGGAAACGGTATTATGTTTTCTGTCATTGTATTGAGTTATCATCATTATACCGTCGCTCAATATATTCTGTATTTAAAAGTATTCAGGTATGGTTAACAGTAACACACATTAATGAAAGGCAAAAGCATTCAATACAATTGCATGCTTTAATTATATTATATTTTAATTGGTCACATGTTAACACACATTTAAGCAATTAATATAACCTCTTCATCGAGCATGGAATGTTAACTGTATATTTAGTTCGAAGGCTTTCAGGACCTCTTACGGTGCTTAACTTGATTATTAATATTCAATAGAATGTCATACCATGTATTGCACTGGTTGGAATCACGAAGAAGCCGTGGGGTAATGTTTTATTATCGAGTTGCCATTCTTTCCTCAGCATCTACGTAATTATATGTCAAAAGTAAGCTTTTTATATTTCATAACGTCATATTGTTTTATCCGTGACGTCATTTAACTTCAGTGTCTGGATATGAAAAGCTACTGACCATATATGGAAACATACACTGTTACCATGTGACCTGGCTAAGCAAATAAAAACGACTAGTATTTCAAGGTAAGGCATGTTTGGTATAATCGGATTCGGAATAAGACCAGAAATCATGTCATACGCATTGTTTATTAAAAAAAGCAATTAAAGCAAATGACTAACTTATTTATTTCGCAGTACTGCACTAATTTAAGTATTCCTGAATGTGATCATATTATTTAACAATCCTAATTTCATGACAATGAACTGTACTATTGCATTCTTACTATTTTATTCTTGTCCATACTAAAACTATTATAAATAAATCGGGTTTCAGGTGACTTAGTTCATACAGCAGCACTGTATAGATGGCTGAAGGTGGCGCCAGACGTAATGAACCAGAAGGGGTCCCTAGACAGGGCAGTGTGTCCACCCGACAAACCATGGTAAGCTGACATTTCATGTGCAGTTTGTTTCCAATAACAAAATGACATTTAAGGCAGTGTTTTTCCCGTCAGATTTCGGCACTCCTCCCCCCCCCTCCTTATTATATTGCTAAATTATATTTCATGAACCTAAATTATGTAATGTTGGCATACTGAAAGGCAGGTATGCGTTAACGGAGTTCAGAAGAAATAACAACGTTAAACTCATATTGCATATCAATTATTGGCCCCAAATTAAGATGCAACCTCTTTAACAAATCTGACACATAACATTAACTTACCACTCATTTAAGTCTTCTTAAATCAGTTTCTACACATGACAAACTACGACAATTCGTTTGATATAGCTATCTCCGTTACAATTGCAAAACTATTTTTCTGATTTTTAAAGTTTTCACTTAAATCATTAAAAACTGTTTAAATATCAAGTTGTGTTTAAACTGAAATGAGTTTAAACATGATAACGTTTAGATTATAATGTTTTATTATGCAGCCTTATGTCTAGCAATTTTATATAAATGTACAATGCGTGTAAGATGGTCATTCCACTTGTCATTTAATATATCTTATTGAATGACATCATGTTAATTTATCCAAATAATTGTATTGGCTATTTACATGACGACTGCCATTATCATATGATTTTTCTGACATATAGCATGTTACTATTTAATTGAACATATTTCAGGTTCAGTGGGAAAATGCCTCCGGTGAGACATGCATACTGATGAGCTGGCTCGGCTATTGACTGGAATTCAGACAGGCACGGAGAGACGCATACATGGAGTGTGCCAGGCTTGGTAATGCTGCACGGTATAGTAATGCTATAACAATGATGATAACTGGAAGCAAGGCTGAGCTGCTGACCCGCCCCATGGAAAGTGATATAGACAATTTGTTTGTACTAAAAAAAATTATCTGTTTAGAAGATGGTGTTAATGCTGGTACCGTTCCTAGGGAAATAACCGTGTTAAGATCATGTAGCCGTATGAGTTACCCCGGAAACTGCAGACTGCTACTTGAGAGACGAGGTACATCAATTCACTGGCGAGTAAACGAAGCGTTTTGCGATGATGGATATGGCCGCGTAATCCTGAGCAGTGACTTATTTGCACATACCGCGTCGATATTTCCTAGTCACGAACACCTGGTGATGCACGACCGTGCCGGGCCGTCACAGCCCTTTACACAGCACGAAGTAATCCACGCCGACGTTGTATTTGCATTTCATTTGTACTGCCCCGACATCCTGTCAAAATGGGCTTCACGACCTCGCCACTGGCCGCCACCGGAAGCCGTTCAGCATGTCGTATCACTTGGAGCATTTCTTACGCCTGTTGGAGTTAAAGGAAGTGAATATCAACATGTCGAATGGAGAGTTTGCTTCAACTCCGGGGAGATCGACCTAGTAAGCAATCTTGACGACACTCAAATTAAATTGTATGTTTTATTGAAAATGGTAAAGACAGATGTATTTAATCCACGAAAGAAAGAAGTAACATCGTACACGATTAAAACATTGTATTATGGATAGCGAAAAATAATTCTCATTCATTTTTTCATGAAAGAAGTCTGTTGCATTGGTTGCATGAAGAATTGAATGCGTTAAGAGTTGCGTTGGTCAACCGAGAGTTGCCATATTATACGATTCCAGATAGAAATCTGATGGCAGCGTGTGGACTGGAGGAAGAACATAAGAATACATGGATATCAACGATTACGGAAATGATTAATGAAGGTCCTCGGATGATATTGGGACTTCCGAAGATACGACAAGCAATTATCGCTCACCCTGAGCCATTCCGATGGTACAGCAGGAAGAGAATTGAGCTTGAGTTGTGGTGGCTTATGTGTTTTAAAAGAGAAGCCCTCTGCTACGATGAGAACTGGATGGTTGACATGACAGATGCAATTCTGAATGCAATCATGAGACGCATTGACGAGATTAGTTTTGAGGTTGGCTTCAGGATGTATATGGAAGGGATTCGAGGGAGTCGAGTTTACGACCTGGCTAATATTCATGAAAGCATGTTGATGTAACACGATTCAATTGATAAATTAACTAATTAATAGACACGGATAACACTCATTTATAAATTGTGAGTACATTCATCTTTTGAAGTATCACAGATGATTGTGTGGCATATTATGATATTTAAATGCTTTTATGTAATTATTATGTGTTCAGTAAGTGATGTTTAACTTGAAGACGTTCATTGCAAATGGAAGCTAATTTTAGTAAACTGTTTAATAATTGTCTTGTTGATAGCCGGTTATAACCATTATCAGGACAGCCATATTTGCTAAAATGCATTATTTTTAAACTTCAATCTTCTAGCTTATTTTGTTTTTATCAAATTAAAGACGAATGCTGCAGTTTCAATGCAAATTTTCTTGTACCTAGAATTTGATCATTTTTGGTAATTAGCTAGAACCATCTGTTGTGGATAGAAAAATAAAATAAAAAACTTGGGTCACCAGTGTTGTTATTTTTTTATTCGCTCTTAAACAACATACCTATTTTAGCATAAGTATAAATTTAAAATAAGGCAAACACACCCTGTAAATTAGTGATAAAGCTGTTGAAAAAACTTATATATCTCTCTGGATTTATAATACTGATTTAACTTAACTGCAAATTCATAAAAAAAAAACATAAATGGATTTTTCGGGACATTAATTTATGAAAAACAACAACAACAGAATTTCACATATGAAAATCAATTCCATGCATGTTACTGTTATTATTATTAAAGTCTTTCCCATACCTAGATTTTGTCCAAACTTACCCAAATGTTTCATTATTTATTACTTTATAAAAATATAAAAAGAAAAACATAGGTCATCAGGGTCGTTTGTTAATAATATAAGTGTATCTGCATGTAGTAAAATACAATTAACAACACATCAAAACAATATACATGGTAAAGTTTGTAACACAAACTAGTAAAGGTATGCCAAAGCAAAAGTAGAGTAAGATTTAAATAGATCACAAATAATGTGTATCCCAATCAGAAAAAGTAGGTTAAAACAGCATCCAAAACAAGATGTGAGCAATACATTTAATGGGGCATATCAACGGTATTAATTGTAATTCTTAACATGACTTGACCATTGTTTGGCTGTATGCCAATGCAAAAGTAGATTTCATTTTAATCAAGACACAAATAATTAATAAAATGTATCGAGATCAGTTAAAGTAGGCAGTATGCAACTAAAAACAAGATGTATATAAGACACTTAATGGGGTAAATCAACGGTATTAATTGCAATTCTTTACATGACTTGACCAATCACGGCATTCCATTGTTTTGCATAAATGTATCTTTAAGCAGTTATATATTATTGGAATTGGTAAGAAAATGAATACGCAAAACAATACATACACACAGTTAATGTACGATATAACCATAATCCAACAAAAGTAATGTAATTATTTGAAAACCTGTACACACTACAAAAACGTGTGCATGTGAATAGAATTACAACATAACACAATGTGTGTGTATATGTTAAACAATTATTCACTACATACATGAACTTCGGTATCTTTCATAAGTGTTTTGGAAATTATAATAACCTATTAGTTTTTGATACGCCACTGTGATGTTATAATACTGAAATCAATATTGATTTTTTTTTAAGTCTACATTGACTGACATTTTTTTAAGTAAATCATACATTTTTAGGACATTTTGATTATTTTGTTTGTTACTCATAGAATTATATATGTGTTTGTGAAAAATCAAGGTTCATTTTTCATAAAATATAACGCCTGTTTCAATGAATGTATTTTCGTCACAAAAATGCCATACAGACCAACATGGAGAACAACAGTGATAAAACATTTGAAAAAAAAGTTTTTTTTCTCTATAATAATGTAGAACTATGTTGTTTTTTTTGTTTTTTTTTGTTTTTTTAGATTTTCAATATAAAAAGTCCCAAAATTCATATAAAACAAATACTTGGCATTATCAAGTTCCCGCATTCTACACGTGGTTGCATGGCGCGTCTTTATTAGTTAAATTTTTCATAAAGTATCAATAATTATTTAACAATATTTAGGTAAAATGGTTTAGATGTAGGGCAAACGTTCGTTTTCTTTGATGTGACTTGTGTTTAATAAATGTGTTTCACGTGCCCCATGTTTTCAAATACATTGCTTAGCGATCGGACAGACATAATTTGAATTGTTGTTAATCTTTTTTTAAGGGCTAACAAATGATAAACAAAACATTTTTGTTCTAATCAAATTTATCAAAGAGAAATATGATATGCGAACGAAAAACACAATACTATTCGCGTGTATCTATTAGCACGTCGAGCAAGTTGCAACCCCACCCGCACTTGATTCTGAAGTAGTATAGCGTCGTGAATAAATGCTATTCATTCATCATTGATTCTATTTAATAAAATAAATCAAACAACACCGTATGAAAGTGGATTTACTTAGTAAATGTGTGAGAAATTTAAAGTATAAAAGTATTGAGATTAAGTGTTAAGCATAACATCAAATGAACCTGACATTTTAATTATAATTTGTGCATTTTAAAGTATTTGTTTGTGACATTTTCAAAACAAATGACCATTCAATAACACGTTCTTTAATGCGCAGGAAAGCTATTCTTTTTAATAAGCCTAAGTTTCGACACAAGCATCTTCGATTATGAAGATGTATCGCCAATTATCCCGTATTAAGATTCATGCTTGCCGTTACAATCACGCTATAAAAAGGGGTTTGTGTGGTCTAAGAGATGATGGTCGATTCTTATTGTACAGTTTATTTGACACATATTGTTTAATCATTTGCCTTTGCTTCATAATAGTTGATTTATTGGTGTTTTTGCAATATTTGATATCCATCTCGTTTTGATTCGAAAATCCGAAAAAGCATACACTTATTGCGCAACCGGTGTTACAGTATCCGAAAACGCATACACTTATTGCGCAACCGGTGTTACAGACAGTTAAAACAAATTTGCGTGAAACTAAACTGCCGCGTACGTCCTTAAGTTCTTTTATATCAAAAGTGTATATGATCGAAGAATAAAAATATATTTATATATTGCTGTTGGAAACCAGAGTCATGATATCACGTCATAAACGTGTTTCTTTTTAAAACTGCTATTAGTTACATGCATTGTGTCTACATATGTAGTATTGCGAGTTTTGTTTATTTGTGTAAGCGCGTTTAGACATATATTGTTTCCGTATTAATGTTATTTCCATAAATGAATGGCTACGTACTATTATATCTTGTATGTGGATGCAGCTAGAATTCACGTTGTTTATGGTTGGTATTGTGCATGCATAATTATGTATTCATTAAAAAGAAAGGTTACATAAGTCAACTGGTAATAATATAATCGCTGTACACGTATCGATAGCATTCTTGTGTTTCTCGTTTGGGAATAAACTGATATTGGGATCGGCAATATTGTCGAAAACGAATTGAACACATTAGTGTTGCAGTAATCGGTAAAAATTGTTTCACATCTGTAATATCCTGCCTCTAAAATTGCTTCACATCTGTAATATCCTGCCTCTAAAATTGCTTCACATCTGTTATATCCTGCCTCTCAAATTGCTTGACATCTGTAATATCCTGCCTCTTAAATTGTTTCACATCTGTAATATCCTGCGTCTAAAATTGCTTCAATAACGATATTGTCGCATCCATTCATAGCAAACATCAGGCCGTTCTTATTTGTGCATTGGTTATGTTAATTTACAGGTGAAAATATTATTGACTGTCCCTTCGATCAACACGTTATGTGTCATGTTAAACTATTATTGACAACGGATATATCTTCCTCGTCAACATACATATGTGTGTTTAGCTGAAGATACGTAGAGTTATATTATTTTATTGATGTTGTTATGCAAACATATTGTAACACATGTTAATCGTACTGGTTGCTATTGCCGTAAATATAGTTATACGGTTATTCATGTTTTTGCTCTAAGCGTATGTATGCCTGTTTTAGTTTTCGTTGTTTATAGCGCACCCCAGGAAACCCGANTTATTATGTTCACTCCATATTATATTTATATAAAATGACACGGATATCAACAACGTTTTCAATTATGTGGCCTTTGAGATATTGTTGTAAGTAAATTGATAAGTTTAGTTTAACTGTTGCTTTCATTCCACTGATGGACAGTATTCATATTTTATTTATTTCCAATATAAATCTGTAGAGGTATTGATAGTGTAAGTATAATATTGATCCCCATTACGCCACTGCTAATTTATTGAAACAACTTGTGTTGAATTAAATTTTATTTGTTTTCCTTTTTAAAAATACACTGTTCATTACAGCTGTATTTGAATGTATTGGATCGGTCATGAATATTACACAACGCTCATATATCGTATTATAATAATATATTGACAAGGTCTTTGTTCACAAATGGAAAGAAGCTTGTGAACTTGATAAACTCACAAAAGATAGCAACTACTGTGGCGATTTTTACCCTCGCACCGTTTGATTTCACTTCTGTGTATTTTCCTTTGGGTACATTGTTCTTGTTAGTTAATATTGTTATTTTAATAGCGTACTTAGATTTCCGGTAAGCATGGTCGAGGTTTTACTAATTATTAAAATATACACCTAGAAAAGTATATGTGTGTGTTGTTTTTATATCCATTTGTTAAATAAATGTTCCTTGCGTTAATAAATCATTGTTGTATTGCATAATTAAGTCAAACCACTATTACGTAGATGTCAACAGTATGACTATGGAAATGTCCGAGTTACACCAAATGAGTAGAAAGTTTAAAAGCGCGCGTTTCCTCTCTGAACAGTCAGTTTTGCTCCCGACTTTGTCGAGTACACATCGCTCAATAGGTAATTTAATTATATTATTAACATAACATTAGGGACCTTGGGCGAATAGAGACTGGCAATCCTATTCATAGTTACGTTCTTAGAGCCTTAAAAAAGGATTCCTACCCCTCGGTAGCCCGGGCCGCTAATTGTTGATATTAGTCTCTTACCTTTGTATCAGGCTCAATACCTAGGGTACGAAGTCACAATACAGACCCGGAGTCGTGACCCGGAGCCGTAGTTTGAGGTCCATATGAGAATAGGAGCAGAACCGAGGTCATAGGTTTCAATACAAAGACCCGGGGTCATAGGTTTTAATACAAAGACCCGATGTCATATGTTTCAATACAAAGACCCGAGGTCATAGATTTCAATACACAAACCCGATGTCATAGGTTTCAATACATAGACCCGAGGTCATAGGTTTCAATACATAGACCCGATTTCATTGGTTTCAATACACAGACCCGATGTCATAGGTTTCAATACATATACCCGAGGTCATAGGTTTCAATACATAGACCCGATATCATAGGTTTCAATACATAGACCCGATGTCATAGGTTTCAATACAAAGACCCGAGGTCATAGGTTTCAATACATAGACCCGATGTCATAGGTTTTAATACATATACCCGATGTCATAGGTTTCAATACAGAGACCCGAGGTCAAAGGATTCCAAAATATAGACCCAATGTCATAGGTTTTAATATAAAGTGCTCGAGGTCATAGGATTACAGCATTTGATTATACTTAATTTACTGTTTCAAACCAACTATTTGTTTAGTGGCAAATGAACTTTATATACTATTTTATTGTGCTTTGGATTTATTGTCTGAGCCATACTTAAGACCCGAAGCTCGGGCGACGACACGTTACTTTCGATAAATGTCTAAAAATAGTTTGTCCGTTTCCAAGAAAAGTAATATTAAATGCATCGGACATATTTCACAATCCACATTTTTTAAAACGAAGGAATATAAATTGGAAAAAAAGCATCCTTTTTAAATTCTGGTAAATTAGAGGAAGAAAATATATAGGGGACTTGTTCAATAGTAACGGAAACTGTTTATATCATAGGAAACGACACATATACTTTTAGAATTGATCTTTTTCTATATCAAGGTAAACAAACTACAAGAATATTATAAATCGCTTTCTAAAATTCAAAGACCTTTTATACCACTAGCATATAAAGTAAGTGTACGCTCAGAATGCTGAGCTANCATACATAGACCCGAGGTCATAGGTTTCAATACATAGACCCGATGTCATAGGTTTCAATACAGAGACCCGAGGTCAAAGGTTTCCCAAATATAGACCCAATGTCATAGGTTTTAATATAAAGTGCTCGAGGTCATAGGATTATAGCATTCGATTATACTTAATTTACTGTTTCAAACCAACTATTTTTAGTGGCAAAGAAACATTATGTACTATTTTATTGTGCTTTGGATTAATTGTCTGAGCCATACTTAAGACCCGAAGCTCGGGGGATGACACGTTACACTACAATCACCAATTATTTTCGATAAATGTCTAAAATAGTTTGTCCGTTTCCAAGAAAAGTAATATTAAATGCATCGGACATATTTCACAGTCCACATATTTTAAAACGAAGGAATATAAATTGGAAAAAAGCATCCTTTTTAACTTCTGGTTAATTACAGTAAGAAAATATATAGGGGACTTGTTCAATAGTAACGGAGACTGTTTATATTATAGGAAAAGACACGTACACTTTTAGAATTGATCTTTTTCTATATCAAGGTAAACAAATTACAAGAATATTATAAATCACTTTCTAAAATGCAAAGACCTTTTATACCACTAGCATATTAAGTAAGTGTACGCTCAGAATGCTGAGCTAAAAAGAATGTATAGTTTATTTTAAAAGAACTGAACAAGAAATGCCAATTAAACAAAAATGGACATAAATAATTACTTCATTTAATGACGAGGACAGGAAAACGATTATGGTTATGTTTAAAAATCAATACTGATTCATTTTTTTTTTAAGTTTCAATATATAATAAATCACCAAATAATGACAAATTATTTACTTTTTTTTTAAATGAAAATGTCAGAATCCCCTTATCTTGCCTTTTGGAAAAATAGCGAGGTAACAATATAACATAATTCTTAGAGTATCCCACTTATTAGAACGAAATAATAGGTTTCCGCCAACAACGTTTTCATATTTTAACATGAGAAATGTCATTCTAGGCTAGAT
The DNA here is from genome assembly GCA_007657795.1 of Dreissena rostriformis. Taxonomy (NCBI): domain Eukaryota; kingdom Metazoa; phylum Mollusca; class Bivalvia; order Myida; family Dreissenidae; genus Dreissena; species Dreissena rostriformis. The sequence continues at coordinate 90,807 of VMBQ01002867.1, read as the reverse complement.
GTAGAACTTAACACCGATGGCGTAAATCATACGTTAATTTCTACAAAACTCTTTCTATACAAATACAAAATGTTTTCATTAATGCATTCTCTTGATACGGCAAAACTATACATCCCTTAAGATTGAGATTTTAGTTTAGATATAGGGACTAACAGGTTACTGCCTTATCGTTTTGTAATATATCTTTAAAGGCTTTGAATAAAATTGAGCCTCGCTCTGTGAAAAGGGGATTTAATGCATGTGCGCAAAGTGTTGTCCCAGATTCGCCTGTGCATTCCGCACAGGCTTATCAGGGACGACACGTTCCGCCTAAACTGCATTTTCGTCAAGAATGGTCTTTCTTTAAACGAAAAATACAACAAAAGCGGAAAGTGTAGTCCCTGATTAGCCTGTGCGGAATGCACAGGCGAATCTGGGACGACACGTTTCGCATATACATTAAACCCCCTTTTCACAGAGCGAGGATGATATATTATAAAACGATCAGGCATGTACCCGTGTTCTGTGTATCATACTCAAGCGCCCCATTTTAAAAGAAACAAGCAAATTCGTTGAATTGATATCCCCCGCAAAATGAATGTCAAGCAATTCATATATTAATCTGGTTAACACACTGCACACAAGCATACCTGGAACAACTACACGTTAAGTGGCCGCAGCACTCACAGCCATACATATATAGCACACTATCAAAGCTCAATGATAACACACATCTTTTTTTCTTTTTTTTGTGCACATAAAAAACAACGTGTATTTCTCTTGCATAATACATACAAATGGATCTTTACATCTTATAGGTCAATTTTCCATGATAAGTGACAATATATGTCATTTTCATTGTTATTTATGCGTCAATTTTTCATTGTCGGCNGCACTCACAGCCATACATATATAGCACATTATCAAAGCTCATTGATAACACACATCTTTTTTTTTCTTTGTTTTTGTGCACAGAAAAATAAAACGTGTATTTCTCTTGAATAATACATAAAAATGGATCTTTGCATCTAATAGGTCAATTTTCCATGATAAGTGAACATATATGTAATTTTCATTGTTATTTATGCGTCAATTTTTCATTGTCGGCCATCATGGACAATTGACTTCTTGACATATAAATTACAACAAAAAAATGACAAAGAAAATCGCTTTCTAGTTATGAATTAATGAAATATCTTGCTGAAAAACCGTGTAATGTCTTTTTTTTTTAGGATAAACAACAAAACGTTATAAATAACTCCAGTGAAAGTAAATTTCGGAACAGACAGTCTTCAATTGATTTTAAATTCAAGTCAACTAGACAAGAAAGAATAAGTGTCATAATCTTGGTAAAAAAACTTCCAAGTAAATCACTGTGTAGATTGTTTTCAGTGTTCATATGCATAAGTCAATAAAATGACTAATTGATAGTTGCTGAACTGAAGTTATCCTACATGTTAGTTGTTAAGTATGTTTACAGATGTTTTGTATAGGTTTAATAAATCTGCGTAATATTTAGTATGAATTGATCACCTGTATTTATATATATAATTCATGAACTGTATAGTCAAAGTTACACAAGATTTCATCTGTAGTATTCGGAAAGGGATAAAATTAATGCTCCTCTACTGCTTTGTATATTAATTTCAAATGATAACTACTGTAACTAGAGCTTTGTCACAGACGTGACGTTTACCCAAACATGCTGCATTGACACAGAATATTGTGCATGCTGTCTTAACAAAACAAGAGAAGCTAATTATGGCCATTTTGACCTTTGAACTCTTGAATTATTTCGCATGACACCCCGTCAATGACTGTTAACAAAATTAATGTACATAGTCATTTAAAAATCTCACAATGAATGACATAGTTATGGCCCGGTTAGCTTATTTATGGCCATTTTTGACTTTTGAACTCCAAGTGTGACCTTGACCTTGAAGATATTGACGTAATTCTTTCGCATGACACACCGTCCGATGATTGTGAACACATGTACCGAGTAATTGTAAAATCTCACAACAATGCATGACATAGTTATGGCCCGGACAAGATCATTTATGGCCATTTTTGACCTTTGAACTCAAATTGTGACCATGACATTGGAGATATCGACGTAATTCGTTCGCACGACACACCGTCCGATGATAATGAACACATGTGCCAAATGATTTACAATCTCACAATGAGCGACAAAGTTATGGCCCGGACAAGCTCATTTATGGTCATTTTTTACCTTTGAACTCAAAGTATGACATTGACCTTTGAGATATCGACGTAATTCTTGCGCATGACACACCGTCCAATGATGTTGAACAAATGTGCCAAATGATATTAAAGTCTCACAATAAATGACAAAGTTATAGCCCGGACAAGCTCATTTATGGGCATTTTGACCTTTGAACTCAAAGTGTGACCTTGACCTGTGAGATATCGACGTTCTTCTTTCGCATGACACACCGTCCCGTGATGGTGAACGAATGTACAAAGTCATTTTAAAATCTAACGATAAATAACATAGTTACCGGACAGAATTGCGTTGTTAAATTGGTAAGCATACCAAATACCCGATATAATCATCTCAAGGTTATTGAGATCTATGATACGTTTTAAATACTCGCTACGTTTTTGCACAAAAGTAAGCTTGCGTTTGTCACTGTATGACCGCGATAAGTGTGTTATTGTGTCAACTGTTCATGTTACGAAGTCGTGATATTAAAGTTTAAAAGGACATTTTTAATTATATCAGTCTATGTAATAGTTTCTGTGGGTGACGAACGCGTTCAATGTGGTATGTTAAAGGTCGCTTAAACTAAATTGCAATATTAAATGGGTTAACTTTGTTTGTTTTAGTTCAGGTTATATTTGAATTATTTGGCACGTCGATTAACATACTAAACACATCTTTACATATTTAACACATACACATGCTTTACACATTTCATAGGAATTTTAATTTAAATGATGCTTTGTGCAGTTATTGATTCATTTATAGCCAACAAGTTTTTTGTGTGACAATGAAATTTAGCTGTTTCCTACGTATAGTATATACCTTTAATCTCATTTAATTTATTTTATTTATCCTACCGCTATGCAACGTCTTTGTCTAAAACCTAGATTTCCGAAATAAATGATAAACTGATTTCTGTAAATCATTTCGAAACGTGCATAACAAAACGTCTTAGACAGGTTTTTAATTTTAAGCCTTTTGGGGAAAGAAGTCTTTGATGAAATATGTTAAAGTTTTTTTAGAAAACAAATGCAACCCTGTTTTGGAGTTTAAATAACAGTAACATTAGAACTGTTTTTAAATTAAAAATAAAATAAAATTAAAGTTCAATGAATTAGTTTCCCAACCGCTTATCACATTTGTGTAGACGGCTAGATTAATGGGCACTGTTAAGGAAAGACGTCGCATCTACAAGCACTTAGCTGAAACATGAATGCTTATAAACTTCAAATGGCAACGTGNTTCAGTAATTATTGGTGAACATTAAAAAACAGTGCAACTGATATTGGTGAGGACGCTTCATGTTGGATACTCATTTACTAAATGTAACGAAGAACATATACTATACATTGATTAGTGGCCATAATCGCAAATACTGTATGATTATATAATTATGATACATATACAGCGCTCTGTGAAAAGGAGGTTTAATGCATGTGCGTAGAGTGTCATCCAAGATTAACCTATGCAGTCCGCACAGGCTAATCAGGGACGATACTTTCCGCCTTAACTGGATTTTGCTAAAAAGAGACTTTCTTTAAACAAAAAATATCATAAAAGCGTTAAGTGTCGTCCCTGATTAGCCTGTGCGGACTGCACAGTCTAATCGGGGACGACAATTTGCGCACATGCATTAAACCCCCTTTTCACAGAGCGAGGCTCATATAAATGATCTTTATTAACATTTAACAGCATGGCGGTTCACCTGAAGCTTGTATTGTCTTCTGTGAAACAATAAATCATTTACATTTATAAAAGGCTAGCTTTGATCACCAAAAAAGGCGTGTCTATGGAAAACCGCTTATATGTTAGATCAACTTACTTTAAAGGAAATAGGGACTTGACCTTTTTCGCAATTCCCATCAATTACCGGATTTGTCTCGGAATACTTTCTAACCATATATCAGGGGAGGTCATTCTTTTCTTAACTGCAGTTGATTGAGACGCACTTATCTCCCTTGTAGAGCTATTTTGCGTCACTTCTCTTAGGGCCTCATGTCATAAGTAAAACAATATTCTGATTATTTCCGTAATATCGGAAATTATCCCTAATATAGAGGACATTTGTTGGATTTGGTGAAATACAGATTTTAATTCACGAGGGATCATGAGTTAATTAAAATCGATATTCCACCAAATCCATTTCTTTTTATGTTATGCTTTCAAATGCTTATGTTTGTATTGTATCGATCTAATTCCCTGTTTGGCGCACCACTACCGCTGTATTCAATAAGCGTTGCAAATAGTTCACAAGAAAACATACATTAACAAATAAGTACATGTTTTTTTTACAATGCAACACACATGGAGTGAGTAAAACCGATATAAATAACGATTACAATGTGTTCGTTATTTTACACATAACACATAAACATGGTGTGTAAACAATTAACTGGAATTAAAAGGAACAAATTCAACAGTTAGTGTTCACGGCAATTTTATAACATAATTTTTATTCACTATCACNACCATATATCAGGGGAGGTCATTCTTTTCTTAACTGCAGTTGATTAAGACGCACTTATCTCCCTTGTAGAGCTATTTTGCGTCACTTCTCTTAGGGCCTTCATGTAATAAGTAAAACAATATTCTGATTATTTCCGTAATATCGGAAATTATCCCTTATATAGAGGACATTTGTTGGATTTGGTGAAATACAGATTTTAATTCACGAGGGATCATATACAAATGTTTTCTATGATCAAGAGTGAATTAAAATCGATATTCCACCAAATCCAACATATTTTCTTTTTATGTTATGCTTTCAAATGCTTATTTTTGTATTGTATCTATCTAATTCCCTATGGGCGCACCTATGTCATACATATTCAATAACCGTTGCAAATAGTTCACAAGAAAACATACATTAACAAATAAGTACATGTTTTATTTACAATGCAACACACATGGAGTGAGTAAAACCGATATGAATAACGATTACAATGTGTTCGTTATTTTACACAGAACACATAAACATGGTGTGTAAACAATTAACTGGAATTAAACGGAACAAATTCAACAGTAAGTGTTCACGGCAATTTTATAACATATTTTTTATTCACTATCACTGTCTGCAATCACACGGATACGCTTGTAGCGTGGTTGATCATGAAAATCAGGCGAATCATCCTCCGGTGATCGTGTTCGGGATTTCTCCTGGTGATTGAACACATTCTTCTGTGAGAGATCCATTTCGGAGCTGTGGAAATTGAAAGTCATGCCGCCGTGGAAATTTGTGTCAACAGAGAATCCCCTTCCCATCGGTAAATCACTCATTGCCGGGGTGGCAGACGGAGAAAGATTTTGGATTGCAAAAGCAGTTTGATTGGAATGTGATATAATCTTTAACATTTGTTATGATTGATCATGGTTAAACCCACTTTAGTTATTTATACTGTTGACATTCTTGGGGCCTGAAATTTGTATGATCTGATGAGCTGGGACGTTTTCATCATTCAATTTCTATATCAAGTGTTTTCTTGCCCTGTAAAAAAACAGTTATGTTTTATTGATAGCTATTATAGAAGCTGTAATTTTAATATGCGGTGTTTCCAGTTGAGTTTTTTTTAATTAGAAAGAAAATTAAATGGAAACACTGCCTATGACAATTACAGCTTAAGTAAATACTTTGTGTTCCTTTGAAAAACTTCATCAAGATCAGAATACAAATATAAACATGCATGGATCTGGAAAGATCATCAAGATAAGAATCTGGCAAAAAAGGAATCTTGAACAAATGGCAACAATTGATAATTAAAAGGTAAGTGCCAATTTTCAATTTTATTTGGGATATTATGTGAATTAGTTGCATTTTAAATAAATCTTATGTATATTATGATTCGGGGCTCTGTTATTCCAACATCCGCCTTCATCTCTGCCATGATGCTGTACAGCTTGTTAATACCGATTTATACCTTCCTGAACCAGGCAAGCTGTGTGCTCTTGCACGGTGTGAGGAAGAAAGGAAGAAAGGACTGTCATCTGCTCTCATTTCCACCGGCCGTTTGTCTGCATACAGCTTATACAGATGAGCGGGGTCTCTGTTGGGCTCACCGGGGACTGCGTAAGCAGGGTGTGACTGACCTTACACAATTAAACTTCATTGGTGTATAAAAATAGTAACACTTAATTTAAAAGTTATCACTAAGTTGCTTTAGACCATAAACAAAAACCTAGATATCAAGGGCTATTTCTTTTCAATTAATGTTCCACTGTTATTTATGAGTCAGGCAGAATAGGTTTTATGCATATATTTTTTATCATAAACAAGTTAATCATTTTGTTAATTTAAATTAATTCATAAACGTGTTACATGTACATTATTTTTTCATATAAATTTAATAAGCCACTTATATTAAAAGGCAATACATGAAATAATGAATGTAGTTCAATGTTTCGGACATAGAAATTCACCTTGTATTTTTTGGATTTTCCCCTGTTCTAGTCTTGATCTGGCGCTCGGTATCTAGTATAATGTACTCCTCGCCTGACTCAAAATCAACACCAAGGGTGACGTCCCCCCAGCAGAGTGTATGTATTTTATTTCCAGTAGGTCCTCATGCCGGAATGAGTTATGCATATCGTCCACAACGAATGAAGTCATTCTAAGGGACTAGAATCTCCATGTGCCTGGGCTAAATACATTGCCTCGATGTGCTCTTTTGTAAGTGCCACAGCCTCTCTGGGGTTGTTCCCACAGCCTTGCGTTTTTAAAGCCTTGTGTTTACTTTTAGCACTTCCCGGACTTTGGAAAATTCTTTGTGGTTCACGAGTGATAATTTTCTGTTATTATGTTTTAAATGTCGGTCAATCAATGATGAGGCTTCGCTGCGTTGTGGGCTCGTACTCACATCTTTTTGTGTGACACCCAACACAAATCAGATTGGTCAACGCACTGTTACTGCTGCAGTGGCCGTTGACGACTGTGTCCCAGCAGAAATTGTTCTTGACGCCCTTGGATATGTTTGGTTTGTTTCTTTTGTGGTTAACAGTGCTGCTGTTACTGTTGATGCTGATTTTGCTCTTGTTTCTGCTTAAAGTTGATGTTTCATGGAATTGTTCTGAATTTTCATGCAAAGATGATCGTCAAACTCAAATATATCCGAGAACATAAAATTAAATTCATCGTTTTCCATATTATTCATTGTTAAGTTTTAGGGTAAAGGCTTTTTAAAGCAGACGAACATTACTGTAATGTAAATGTATGTTAAAGGGAAGCTAATCCGTATGTTGTTATAAATATTCATTGCAGAGTAGTCGCCCTTGGTAATATTGGTGGTCGCAATAGAGAAAAAATAGATCCTGTAAAACAAAGAAATGTATCGATTATTTTCACTGTTATTTTTCACTGTTTGAAGCAGTGAATTATCAATTTTAATTCATATATATTTCTCTACAAACCACCGGATAGCATAAAATAAAATAGGATAATTCCTAATATGCATCTTAAAATTCAACGAACACTATCCATAGTTTTGTAAGGGAATATGTATCGCCATACAACTCCATGTCATGATAGTTTATTATAACAACATTATTATGAATTATAATCGAATGCCAAACATTGAACAGAACGCTTCTTAGTTCAACAATGTTATGTTCAGAGACCATAATGAGAGCGGGAATGTAGATACAAATATGTACACTATTCTTAACGTTATAATACTCATTATTTAAGCTATCCATGTGATATTTTAGCAAATATACGTCACTGGGATCAATGACCATAACATACAAGTTTTGAATGTTTATTTATAAACAAAACAACATAATATTTGCCATATTCTCTCTCACTCACTCCAGCATATATACAATAAACAAGTTGTGAACAAGTCGAGAACGTTCTAGTGACGTCATTGTAAGGTCATTGCTCATGTGACTGCTAGTTTAGCAAATATACGTCACTGGGATCAATGACCATAACATACAAGTTTTGAATGTTTATTTTTAAACAAAACAACATAATATTTGCCATAATGATGAGAAGGTAAACATGAAAATCCAAAAATGAAAAAAGTCATTTAAACACCTCAAACAATCAAATAAAGATAAACGATGAAATTATTCATGTCAAACACAAAATACCAGTCTACTCATAATGTCCCTTTCTCTGCTGTTTTGTAAAACTCTATTTGGTCACACCAGGTAACTTATCATGGTTCAGTATATTGTCAGAAAAACTATCTGGGGTTCTAGCATGCACATAATGCGCGAAAAACACTTCCGAATTTTTCCAGCGACCGACCTTCCTAACAACCTCTGGATTTACTCCCTGCTCAATCGCAGAAGTTGCAACGGTAGGTCGAAAAGACTTAGCCGAGAAACCCTGTTCACCAAGCCCTGCCAGGCAAATGAACTGTTCCATAATTTTAGCGATTGACGACGCCTCTAAAGCTTTGTTTGGAGTCCTAAGAGTAATAAAAACAGCTAGGTCGGCTGGCCGTTGAGACTCGGTACGAGCGATGTAATCCTGGAGTGTTTGCACAGGATCTATTTTTGCATTACTGCAGCGCGGAATTTGAACTTCGAACCCTGAACGCGTGGTGTCATTTTTTATACCAAAAAACGTGATTTTTGCATCCAGGTCCGAACACAGTACCTGGTCGACAGAAAAAACTATCCTACATTCAACACCTTGATCATCAATATATCGTGCGTTGGGGGCAATATCAGAAGGCCTAAGCATCGCAGTAAGCGCCAAAAGTGTAACGGCCTTGAGCCGCAGTGATTTCAAATCAAGCGAGCCATTGTCTGACCAACTCATGAATAAGTCATGAAAATTGCTTAATGGCATTTTCTTTGACCTCACCATAGGCACGACTGTCCCCGATTTTACAAGCGCTATTGTTAACATTCTGATTTCATAATTTTCTGTGACGTTCGGTAAACCTAAAGCGCGGTACACGTGACCGAGCGCGGACATTGCATTGTTCAATACTGAACGCGGTCGTTCTGAATTCTCCGCCAAACTNAGCACAAGAATAACTAACTGCGCGTTTGGAAAATCACTATCAACATGAAAGCGCTGTTTTGTACGAAATAATTTAACTGCTAACAGCGTTATGTCCAATTGCAATGATGGCATAATATTGCATGCATACCACTGTATCAATATGACAGACATTTGAGGAAGTGTCTATTGTTGTCCGCGACTGAGAGTCATGCATAATACACTCCTATAATTACAACCAAATGTCATTTAGAAAACCAACTGATCTTGTTTAACGTTGATAATTACTCTAATCATCTGGGTTTTTTTTCAGAGATAATGTGAAAAGGAACTGTTCACAGATCGACAATTTTCCGAATTCAGTCACAGCTTACAACAATAAAATAATAGTGTATACAAAGTATCGAAAAATCACTATGGATATATACTGTAAATACTGGTTTAGTAACGACTATTCATCAGTTGAAATTGCGACAATTATAAACGGTCTGTAACGAAAAAAGGCATGTATATGCCACACACAAGGCAATATTCCCTATAACTGAATATCGATTCATATCAAACTTCGTACTTTGACTTTCATCTGTGTACGCGACCGCGCGTATTATTTCCATATCAATAATAATGTTTCAATTACAAATCTTTATATGTTGTATTTATTATTAAAGAAAAAAGGTCTGTAAGTTGCCAACCACATTTTAAAGGAAATATTTAAATAAAACATTATATGAGAAATGTTTGCGTCAGAAAACGCTTTTATAATTGATGATAACGTTTTGACGAAACATTGATGAAACAAAGCCGAGATATTATTCTACCACACTGTTTATAAAAAATGGTAAAAAACAGGTAGAAATAAATGGTACTTATAGCGTGTAAATGTCTTACAGGTCAATGTTAACATGAATACACGGCCATAATGCTACAGCAACTGGGTCGAGTTTTAATGATTACCGAACCGCATGGATTATATAGCAATCAGCGTAACTACTCGGCGTATACGGGTTAAAGAGAGATAAAATGTTCGCTTGTCGAAGCTGCCGATGTGATCAGAGTGCTTAAAAAGATGCATACGGCATTTCAGTAATTTTTAATGAACATGAGAGCGGGAAACACTCAGAAACATACCCATCGACCTGTGCCAGCAATCCCACATACCCGCAATCTGATGGGGTATTCTTGTTTCTTTCTAAGTTATTTTCAGATCTATTGATCATTTCAAGGAAGAATGTAACACACAAATGCGCAGGTTGTCGAAAATAAATCAAATAACCAACTTTAATGAAAACAAGGAAAACAAGTACCCCTTATCCATTCTAATGATTTATAGATGTGGAGGGCAGACTTTCCGAGAGGTTTTGATCTTAACGTTTATCGTCTGAGTTAACACAAAACACAACCTGGTGTCAAGCAGTAATATCTTCACATACCTGGATGTTTAAAGCTTGTTTGCCGTAGGGACTTCGTCAACAAACAATTGAATTTAAAGAATATTGTATTATTGAAATGTGAATGACAAAAGGGACTAGGTAATGTAGTATAATATAAAAGCAATTAACAGAAAAGGACGGATTTTATGTTACCTGTCCATAAATCAGAAATTTCTCCATTTACCGGTATGTTAAGAAATTTCTGTCTTAAGGCCTATGTCGACATATTACCTTGAGCATTAAATTAGCGTTCATTTATCTTTATGTTGTGCGCATAAAGCGCGCATGAAATGACAAAACTATCGAAATTTCAAATTTTAAAACGGGGCTTATTGTATGTGCGTAAAGTGCCATCCCATATTAGCCTGTGCAGTCGGCACAGTGTAATCAGGAACGACTCCTTCAGCCTAAACTGGATATTGCCAAGAATAGACCTCCTTTACACGAAAACATATCATAAAAGCGGAAAGTGTCGTCCCTGATTAGCCTGTGCCGACTGCAAAGGCACATCTGGGGCGACATTTTACGCACATACATTAAGCCCCGTTTTCCCAGAGCGAGGCTCATTTGAATCAGAGTCGACGAACATAAATTGTGTTCCTTTGTTAAACAAATTCCTTTCATGAACCTCAACTTCCTAAGGCTAAACGGGTTATTGTTGTTGATTGCCATCGGCCTTGTCCAGCATCACTACTCAGATTTAAACTTAAGTCAAATGAATAACATCTAATAGAATTGTTATCCCAACGGGTAATTGCCAATCCTTATATGGCATAAGTGTTTGTATGTTAGTATGTATTTGGTAACTAGAATGCATTAAAGATTAGTTAAAACCAAACAAAATGAATAATTATAAAATAATTATTAATTACAACTTTCATCAAATTCTCACCAGTTAACGCGTCATATGTGTTGATATCCCACACATATTATTAAAACTATCTCAGTTATTGAACATTATTGAAATAAGAATATTATACGTATTAACAGTAACTCATAAAGGTAGTTCTGGATATTTTGCAAATTGTTACTACATAATGTGCACTCCTGTTCTAATCAATTAGTGTAGCTTCGGATTTTTTTCTAAATTAAAAGTGGACTTTCTGTTTTATTGATAGACACCGCTTCAAATGGAACATGATTTATTACCTTTTCATTAATCTATGTTGCAGCCGTTGAAATGTTATCACAGCCTAATGTAATGCCTGTTTCCATCACTTAAAATTAACCTTCCAATGATTATCAAAGGCGTCTTAAGAACGTGGTTCATAAAAAAGCGACGAATATCGGTATGCATATCTTCTTTGAATTTCAAACGTTCTTTCTTATTTCAGCGTGTATAAATAACATAACTTTTTCATTATACGATATTAGTATTTGTCTGGGGTTTCACGTACTCAGTTGATGTTGTGTGTAACACAAATTCCATATTTGTTTTATCAATTACTCGATCGCAAAAGGAAAACAGTGTTTGAATAAATGTTTATTAGTCAACACAAATGTCTTGTTTGTCATTCCATGGACCATTCTCTGTTGTTCTTATTTATTTTGAATACTTGAGATACAATGTCTCAACGCTTTAGATAATAGTCTATTTTATTGTTTTTATTTATTTTCATATTTAAAAGGAGTTCAATTATAATCATTCTCTACCTTTATTATCTATCTTATTCTACTTATCCGTACAACCTTTTATCTATATGTTAATTATTTAACTTTTATCAACTAAAACACGTGTGTTTACAATCTATAAATTCATAACCGCCTCGATAGCACTTACGTGCTCTTACAATCTATTGTGTTTATTTGTATTTATATTCTGAAATGACAATTGTATGTTGTACAATGTTATTTTGTAATACCTCTTTACGTGAAAGAAAAAAATGTGTGTATAAAAGTATGAAGACGATGGACTGTTGTCCGAATAAAATGTCTATCTGTCTGTCTTTTTTCGAGTTTCAATTATACAAGTTTAGCAGGATATATAGCCTACAGTTCTGCGTTTGATGGGCGAAAACACGACAAAAACATGTTATTCTTATACGATAATAGTTTTATTGTCAGTCCATTTTGCAATGCGTTTGTGCAGAATACATTTGTACATCGTGTGCTTAATCGATGTCAATAAGATTGCATCTTAAAAACAACCATTTACTAGACACTATCTACTGAAATAAGTTGCAGCGAAATTAAACAAATGAAATGAAGCGTAACCTTACCGTATTATTAACAGTCTGACTTAAGATTCTGCCAAGAAAAGAACAAGATAATGCAAGAACATTCCAATGAAATGGTGTAAGGAAAAGAACAAGATAATGCAAGAACATCCAAATGAAATGGTGTAAGGAAATGAACAAGTTAATGCAAGAACATCCCAATGAAATGGTGTAAGGAAATGAACAAGATAATGCAAGAACATCCAAATGAAATGGTGTAAGGAAATGAACAAGATAATGCAAGAACATCCAAATGGAATGGTGTAAGGAAAAGATAATGCAAGAACATCCAAATGAAATGGTGTAAGGAAATGAACTGCATTCTGGACATTACAAATGTCCTTAATACTGGACCTGTCCTACAATAATATATTATGTGTGTTGTTGTAGTTGTAAATAAACACATGCACTAGCAGTCATTTGCTCACTACACACTATTTTGTATTGCGCTCGTAGTGTTCATCTTTCCCCGCAACCGATTTGTTTAAATTAAAGAGTTAATTTTCGATTAACTTTGGTAAAGCCTACATATTTTACAACATCCTAATTTGTTGTTAACCGATCAATTATATTTTATGTGAGAATTAAGCTGTAATGTCGTTTCGTAATCGAAATTGTTTTTGCCCGTCTACTTGCTGTTAATCAGTCTGTCACAAATACTTTGGCTAATTTAGTTAAGCCATCGGCTATTGCTTATGCTTTGATCATGAACGATCTTCCCAAAATGTTTTTAATGTGTTAAAAAAGCAAACTCGATTGGTTGCATTGGTAAACTTAAAAATAGAAGTGCACGCACATTACAAAGTAAAAAATAAATTCCTGACCCTGATCGACTGTGCTGAAGATACTGGCTGTTGTTTGCAGGCCTGTTGTAAAAAAGCAAGTCATTCGGAGATTGTTACAATCATGAGTAATATTGAAGGACAAACACAATGTCATACTAAAGCATATTGTATAAAGATGTCAGTGGCAGCTATGTATAAAGCTTCGAATGTGTTTGGCAGAAATGTTTGATTTATATAGGCACAATATGTTGTTGATTTTTTTCAAAGTTTGCGGATTTGGCGGGCTTCAGCACGACAACACGTCGGAACGACAAACATACCGGCCGAAACGACAATTATAATATATATCATTATTTGTGTTTTCGTTTAGCGACTTTGAAAGCGACAACACGCCAGAATGACAAGTACGTTCATTTGCCCTTTCGATATATTTGTAGTTGTAGTCCTTTCGATACATTTGTAGTTTTTACGTGTGGTGTTGTCATGTGGTCGACCTTCAAACTCGCTAGAACGCCAGAACGATCTGGGAGAAATCAGTCACCACAAGAAACATCATCTGGAGATGAATTATTTTATCCTGTTTCTACGTGTAACACTGAAACATTGACCGAATAAGGGATTACCGGAAACATTTCACTATTTTGAGTCAACTGGAAGCGGCACGACGTATTAGGTTGGCAGTGTATTCATACGCACCGGATAACATAATTCCACAACATTCAATTCATTCGTGGAATATCTACTTATATATATATATATATATATATATATATATATATATATATATATAATATTTCCAGCAGTAAAAACATTGCGACTGATATTTGATGTTTAGTGCATTGTATAATCTTCACATGGCATTAAAAGGTATACATAATTTTCCCTTCCATTTCAGCACTTGACGATACGCGGGCTATTATGTAGAATATATTGAACATTTCTTCGATCATAGATACAGTTTATACATCAAATAATTAACCAGTTATGTCATAATATAAATTTCTTATGGATATTTAACAAATCTATGCCAATCATAACCACATATTTATATTAAATAAATGTGTGTACAATGTTCTTAACACATTGTATGCATACATTAAAAAATATATATACTTAAATGCAATCTAGGATTTATATCTCACCGGCACGTTTAGAAGCATATTCTCCGTACACTGCTTTTTTAAAATCTTAATCCATCCAAATACAGATATTCCTACAAATGCATTTAGATACCAACGTGAGGCAGATGCATTTTCTAGTCGATACTGCAGTTTATAAATTTAAATGAAGACTGATACAATAAACATGTTTTGAGAGTATTAGAAATAATGGGAAGAATACAAGGACTTTTTTTCGGACAATGCGCATTAATGCAAGCGAAATAACGTTAGAAACGCCTCTTGAATAATATAATTAAAAGCTCTTTTTAATTTTAAGATGTTGCTTTCAAACTGTAATTTAGAAGAAACTGGATAAAAACAATACAGAGTAGGTTTTAGGAATAAGAAAGTGTTTCCCTCCGCTCCGTTTATTCTCTAAGACGCCACACGATAAGCGTTCTCTATCTCGGCACCAACCGAGTATCAACACCGCTAGTATGTAATAAAAGAAAACACAACAATTGCCTTTACAATACACAACAATACATACCGTACTGCGTTTAACATAAACACTAATTTAAGCTCGAGTCACCGCCTTAAACATGTTGAAAGGTATGCCAAATCTCAAATTTAGCTAAAAATTAATCGAAAACACATACTTGCAAATAATTTTAACCTCATAGCATCACAATTCGGATTAAAAATATAACCTCTAAAAAAAATTATTTTCAATATTAAAAAAAAAAGTTAATGTTCGAGCTCCACGGTAGCTCAATCCGTCATTATTTGGCCGCCCCTTAAATCTGCGATGTGGTTCTCCTATGTTCTAGTAACCTGCTGTGGTAAGGGTGTGTATCGTACCCTTATAAGCTCAGATGAATACGAAGCTATTATTGAAAACAATGCACCAGCCATTGCTTACTCAGCTGAGAGAAAAGGAAGCAGATGAGGATAAAATATGGAGAAGAAATACACCATCAAAAAGGCGAGACATTCCTTAAACTAGTCCGTTAACAAATTCCGTACCATTCCTATTGTAATTGTGTCACTCGACGAAAAGTCTAAGCAACTCAACAATACAACTTAATTTCATCCTGATTTATACATGTTATTTCTGCAATACCTTACCAACTTATTAATAAAAGCTGACACGCAGTTGTATAATTGTGTCGTGTTCTGAGAAAACTGGGCATAATGCTTGTGCGTAAATTGTCATCCCAGATTAGCCTGTGAAGTCCGCACAGGCTAATCAGGGACGACAATTTCAGCTGTTATGGAAATTTTCATTTAAATGATGTCTCTTCTTAGCAAAATACCAGTTTACGCGGAAAGTGTCGTCCCTGATTAGCCTGTGCGGACTGCACAGGCTAATCTGGGACGACACTTTACGCACATGCATTTTGGCAAGTTTTCTCAGAACGCGACACAATTACAGCACTGTCATAAATTAGCATCCTTCTTATTAAGATGTGCCAAATGTCAGCTTCATATTTCAAGTAATTACACGGATTCTAACGGATATAGTTATGCACTAAACGAAAACATAAGAAACCACACAATTTACTTATATATACAAATGTATAATGTTTAAAACGAAAGAGCACAGACAATTGATATTTGAGTGTTCCATCTACCGAAATGATGTGACAAATGTGTTATTGAGGTTAGACAGAGTACCTTAGCCCAGTTAATTTAAACATTCCAGTTCCTTCTTTTTTCACTATATTATAGTTTGTTCATTGATATTGAAATTACAGACATAAGACGACTCACTCGACTATGTCATTTGAATGTTCTAGTATATTCGGCCTATACGTCTGCATTTTTAAATATCGCGCGTTTATCTGAATCAGAATTTCATAAATTCATTTTTACGCATGGTAAATCATAGCGTCATTGTTATATTCCATTTTTTATTGCATTGGCATATTATTGGTAAGTATGCAAACCGCATCACAAAAACGCAATATTTTCTTTAATAATTTGTGCATACAGTTCAAACAGTGGCCAAATTAATTCTGATTGGTACTAAACATATCCCATAAATCAAATAAATTGTTATTGTTTTGCAACCTGCATTATAGAAGTAGGTCATGCGATTCAATCTTTTGTAAAATCGTTATGCAAGAGAGCGATGATATCCACTAAAATCTGACGGCTCGGAAATAACAATAAATACGGACGTCAATTTACGGTGTGAACTAACACATCGTCCCAAGGGTTTGAACTATAGCTCAGTGTTTTCAGCAACCACGCAAACCATTTGGGATAAACGAAGCAACATCACAGCACATCCGTGTCAATTAAAATAAGCATTTCAAAGTAGTACATAATCATAGGCATGGATCTCTATATGAAGATATAAAACTTACAAATTGAATACGCAAATACGAAAATGAGAAGAGACAACTGTGAGTCGTAAATAACATCAACTAATGACAACGTAGATCGATTTCACAATTCTATCGGTTACAGCACATGCATATGAAACTTAACATTTGTTTAATTTCCTTTTTGACACTGACTCGTATTTGAATGTTCAAAATAATGTGTATCGTTGTCAGGTTTATAATAAAGAGGTGTAACATAGAACACGGGAAGTACGAAGGGTTAAATACTACACAGCTGCAGATAACATACCTGTTGTCGGCTCGTATCCTACGACAGCTTTCTTGTTTGAATGAATCGTGAAATCGTTTCTCAAATGTTGACATATACCTTTCACATGACTCCCACTGCTGTTTACTTGTTCTGATATCGGCATTAATAGTATTTGATTATTCTCTTAGAACACTAGGCTTTATATGAAGCCCTAAAAACGATACAGATGTATTCAATGTTAATGTCATTATTAAAATTAGTATTCGAGTGTAAGACATAATATACACGTTATGTTGCCGTTAAGTTACACAGTATTACCTAATATGTTCATACTTGCACATAGAATGAATTTCGTAAGAAAGCGTTTTTGGTTAAAGTATTAAATGAAATGGAGGCCATTACATTCTTTCAGACATATCTTGGCCAATAACAAACAATCTATTCAAACAAAACATGATTGGTTATTCTTATACCTCGACGTTTAGTTATAAATGCATAAATTAGCAAACAATTTAGCTTCAAGCACATGCTTTGACTGTATAAACATTCCGCTTGTGAGACGATCGCCCCGCCTACTTAATCACATGATCAAGCGGTTGGCAATTTTCGCCAAGATTACGTATACATTGCGTCTTTGCTTCTATTACGAGATTTTCTTGATGAAGTTGGTGAACATGTGCGTGGTATTTTTCATCCCTTATAACACGGATAAAGGGCTTATTAATTATAAAGTTATCATGCAAATGAAAAAACAATTAGTTAATTTAATCAAATTAACCATCTTTAACGGGGATTTTGGTAAGTTAAACACGCCCTAAGTCGCTTGCGCAGGAATCGAAATACCCCAATGAACTTAATGTAAATGTAGATTTAGAAACAAATAACACTTTTACAATGGTATTTATCGATGCTTATTTCGGTAAGTAAAACACGGTCTGCGACGTATAGCTTTTACATAAACCCTTTATGTTATTACTCATTAAGGCGATATTAATAATATTTAAAATTGCTCATATAACAAACATTATCATTAATATGAAAAGTGCCACACAAAAGTCATTTTGTTTTTTTTCTAAATAAATTAATATTCTATGACGGATTTTTCTGTAATTGTACATATAATACAGAAATAAATATACTATACATCCCTAATTTTGGAAATAAATTGATCCAATTTAGAAGGATGGGAGAGTCCACTAGGCATAAATGGGTTATTGAAACCATTATCCTATGGTAAGGTTGATATTTCGATTGGCTTCTTACGAGCAAAATGTAACGCTAGACATTATTCTAAATTTACAAGCAAATATAAAACCTGCACATGATAAACGAAACACTATGAAGACCGTGTTCAGTTTATTCGCCCATTTAACATGTGTATGGTACCTGCCGTTATCAATACCATACAAATTATGGGAGCAATAAAGCATTTCTTTAGAATGATATGCAACCCGTGTTGTAGCCTCAATCATTATGTAATTGGCACATGTATCGGCTTAAGTTGAAACAACTTGTTTGCGGCATTTCTTACGATTATAAAAGAGCGCTTCTGCCATACCACGGCGTCTTGAGACACGTCTAAGTGTATAATTACCGATATTTTCCCGTCAATGGCTGTTCAAACTGATATATTAGCTCCGCATTTAGTTATAAATGCGAATTGAAATGCATTTTGATATACACTGTGGTTATTACTCACCACAAGATTATTATAAATATTATTTTTAAAGTTAAACATTTTATGCAGACTCCGTTTACTCTGTAGCTTTCGTTATCCCGGTAAGTCCAATACAAACAGAAACAAATGTAAACATGGGGAAACGGAAACTCCAAATACAATATCAGGAGTGACCATCTTGAACTGATCAATTGCCTTTACAATACAAGATAATAAAACACAACATTTAACATAAAGAGATACTCAAAGCTTAGGTCACCGCCTATAATTAGCGTTTAAAACTGGGCCAAACACGAAAACACAAAACTGTTGTGACTATTCAATAGATCGACGATGGGTATGAACAACAAGCATGTTAGTTTTATGATAGATAGATATATAGATGCTTTATTTAAGAAAAGAGGCAATATACCGTCATTCCACATGTAACACATGACAAAGACATATATAACCGGTTAATGGTGAGGCATGTTACGTCATGTTAGATATCTGCACATACATATGATTTACAGATACATCAACATGTAGTTTTGATGGAGAAAAAAAAAATAACAAAAATAAATAATTAAATGTTTGGAAGTAATGGACGGAAAAAAAATCTAGCGTTTATTTGTCTTAGACCAGAGTTATTGGGTTCTTTCAGAGACAAATGTAAATTCTAGTTTAATGAAATGGAATTATGAATTGAAAAGTGTACATTTAAATATATACAGTATATTTCGAATATATTTGAAACACAGAAGATGAGTAAACACAACATTGGATATGAAATCTAGGTAGCGTAAACACATTGTTTGGGGGGATGTGAATTGTATATTCCTCTTGAGAAAGCCAAACATATAGAAACACTTACTTATGCATGACATAGTGTTTGATTTCAGGTACATGTACATATCAGGTTCATTTATCAGTAAATGTTATTTACGTATACATATATACATACATTTGTATGTATGTCCCATGACGTTATCATATATCGGGCGTCCGATTAAGAGGCCTCGATTGGAAATGGTTAAATCTCTGTTTCATTATGGAGAATACGTTTGTGATCGATAGAGTTAAATAAGTGGTTGAGATAATCGATAAACGATATCGATATACCAGCTAGTCTTCGCAAATCGCATTCGTGTGATTATCTTGCGATATGCCTAATATGCTTGTAGCTGAACCAGATGACCATATACTTACGATTGGTAGTGCTTTTTTATTCCGGTAACAACACAACTAGGTAAACAGATGCAGTCTCTGAAACTCGCTATAAATAAGACCATCGACATTCACTTACATTCTTGAAAATAATTCACAAGTACCTGCTTACTTTACTTTTCTTTATAATTGAGCATAGTTAATTTCGATTGCCAAACGATACATCTTTAGATCTCATCTTTTGAGTTTTAAACCAATTAGTCTGATATCTTCAAGAAAGCAATTATCGACGCGTAAAAAAAAGTTCATCAAGTTCTTTATTTGGAAAATTATAAAGTGATGTTTGTAATGATAACGTCTAGATGCATTACAGTCGTTATATCTGATTTGCAAGTTGGTGAAAAATGGGATGTGCGACGAAAACGATTAAAGAGATCTTTAGTTACCCATCTTATGTTGGATATATATACTTCTTTAGATCAATGCAGTAATTCTCTTTCGGACCCTTTAGAACATACGGAGTGTCTTCGTTTGATTTTTCAGCTTGCCGAGAAAAGCTTTTGTGCATGGAATTTCAAAATAAACACAGAACAAACATAACACTTATAAAAAAGTTTCAAAATTTGGTTTCAAAGATCTTAGCGGAATCACTTAAACCGCCTGATGAACTGTTTAGCGTATTTACACTTGGAGACTTTTCTAACGCAGCACGCACTTGGAGACTTTTCTAACGCAACATTTTTTTCAAATTTGCACTTATCGGTTTGAATGAAGATTTTGATTAAACAATTTATATGTGATCATTTGACTACATTTTATGCAAGCTCACGATACAATCATTAATCAATGTCGTATCCGTATCATCATCACATCATCATTAGAAAAAGTCTCCAAGCGTAGACCGGGTAACGATCAACAGTTATGCTTCCTAACAATTTTCTTAGTATGCGTTCTTATAATATAAACGTTATCTAACAAATCTATGCTCCGGGCAAACGCATTATATCAACAAGGTATGTGTTTATAAAGGTTGTGGATGTAATCCGGAATGCACGATTGGCATTTTGATGCATGTGCCAAGCTTCCAGTACATCAAACGGCAGTCAATATATATGCTTCATTTCGTGTGTACCAAATAATAGACACCTACCGTAACTGGTTTTTAGAAAACATGAATATAGGCCGGTTAAACATGTTCAAATTATTTGAATAAACATTAAAGACATCGGTGAAGTATTTTTGGATTACTATTTTTTTACGTTTTAAATTTTAAACCGTTAACAAAAAGGCATACACAAACTTGTTATGCAAAGAGCTAGTCCTATGTCAAGATGTATTTAGTTAACATAATTACCGTATCATCAATAAAATAATGTTGAACGAAATCACATGCAGAAAATAATATGTCCATTAATATTATGAAACAATTAATACAAATGAAGTACACTTTCTTATTCAAACTATAGCAACTCGATTGCAAGAATCGTCTACATGTATATGCAAACATGTACATGCAATGTGTGCGTATAATTGAGATACTGAGATGATGAAAACTGAAAAACGGATATATGGAAGGGAATGTTAGCCATTCCAGTCACCTTGCCAAATGACAACTGCATGTTGACATATTCTTGTTGCATGTTGGTGTATGGTATATGCTCTTTGCATTGTGCTTTTCGTTACAAACATACTGCAATTTCCGTGCGTCTGTTTCCTTCAATCTTATCACTATGTTGCATTTAGCTTGCACCTGACGTAACATGATAAATTGAATCACATAGACATGCTTGTAAATTAAACGAAATCAATTTAGTATCATGATGATTCGAAGAAATTTGCATTGCTTTGTAGTTTGAATATTAATAGTTTAATTGACCAAAGTAATTTTGGTTTACGCATTAAAATTGAGATTATTAAAAAAACACGAAAGCAAATTGCACTTAGCATGTTGCAAGGCATGACGCAATATGAAGTAAACTAATGCAACATGGCACTTTGGTTCACCTTAAGCGGAGAATATCGGGGATATTACATGAAAAGTTATCAGTTTACTTATTAAACCACTGGCTATTTTGTCGATAAAGCCCACATAGGATATTTGGAACAAACAGTATTTCGTAAAAAGTGATTATTACTAGCCTTACTTAACTTCTGCAGATAATGTAAGGAAACTTTAGAACCTCTTTTGGTGGTATGTCATAAATGTACGGAAATAGTTGTGTATCCTTTCCAAAAAGACTTTTCTTTTTATTGACAAGAAATATTTCTTTTTTTCGATATACATGTACTACACAATCCTAGAGAGCAATACACAATTATTTTATTTACAAATTTGTACATTTACAAATGCATAATGAACAAAGTCAGCAAGCATAAATGACACTCTGACTACATTTTATATTTATATGAAGCTATTAAACAGAGTTTTGTTTTAAGCAATAGTTCTGAACTTTTCAATAAAGAATGTTGAGCTTTCCATTTTATTGTGTCATTCCGTTATTACCATTTGTAAACATTCAGGTTTCTGCAAAATACTTTGTTTCCAGTGCTCACCATTAGTATGTTATCCATTCGACGACATTTTCGCATTATTTAGAAGCTTGTTTTAATATAGAACTTCTTGTTTATTGTGTAACTGTTACTGCATGTTCCTTTTTTGTCCAATGACCCATTTGTTTAATGCAGTGGCATTATTGTCAATATTTCAATTAAAAATGCCTGTTGTACCTCTATGTATGTTTTTTAATTCCGGCATAAATAATTATTTTACATATCATGCTGTGTTTATGTTTTCATGTTTAATCAGTTTATGCATGACCAATAATTTAAGCCAGCTTTAGGCTAACGCCTTAGGCTTAAGCAAAATATCACTTCCAAGATAGATGCAAACACTTCGGGAATCATTGTTTTGTATAGTTTATTAACTTTAATGTATACACAAAGTTTTCAATTTACTTATGCAGGGTTTTCAACTAGACCTGAGATGAAAATAATGAGGTTCAACATCCTATTTCTTTTTAATACTTTTTTTGGCGTAGCTTTTTAATCCAGCTTTTTACCTTAAATGACCTATATCGATAGCTATAAAGTGATGAGAAAATTTCCAGTAGACTCGAATGAATACATCCGAATATTTTGATTTGAGAGAAATCCTCCAGAACATCGGCCATATTACTACGTCTTTTAGTCCATCAAATAGTATTCTCAGAAAGTTTGAAAGACGCATAGACACACAATTAGGCTCAGTTACTATTACACATTAAATTTCACCTTGGACATTTTCAGGGTCAGTAATCTGTCAGTTAATCGTGAGGGGTTATACATTTACAACTTATGTTATCTTAAACAGACATCTAATAGGCTTTTGCCCGTAAATTAGGTAGCACCTATAATCATACATATTATGATATCTGTTAGATAACATAAGTTGTAAATGTCTGCACATAATCATTATTGTGGAACAAAACCTTTAAATGCTTGACATAAACATATGTAACTGAACAAACCAATAAAATGTAATTTGTTTTTAGACAAATAAAAAAAAAGAGTTAGGCTTAATATTAAACAACCATTAATCTTGTTTTCAAACTCTTCAATACTCAGTTTGATTGTTGTTCTTTTTTTAATTTAACAATATTAGACATTTTAAATTTAAAAATCTATTTAAAAGAAGAAAGTGATGTTATTTGAAGAATATATAATTATTTTTTTAGATGGGGGACATGTATGATACATTATTGGGTATCATTAAATCACTGCCCTAACATCATAGCTTGTATCTAACTTTACATTTTCTATTTACAGAGGTGCGACACCAATGCTTTCATCTAGTCCTGCGAAAATTAAATAACTAAATCATGTGAACAACATTTTTTGACAAACATGCTCCTGTTAAGTTGTGGTCCACAGAAAGAGGAAATAATTTACAAATAGTCAAAATATTTGTATTTCATTATTACAAATGTGTTTTATTCTTCTTTACAATATGCAGGGATCTCAGTATGTTTAAAAGATGGAAGATTAAGTAGAAGAGGGACATAAAATAAAGACTTTATTTTTACTTAAAGCTAGTATTTATGATTTCAATTCAACATTACACATGTATATTATATCATTCTAAATCCAACACA
This sequence comes from Dreissena rostriformis, assembly GCA_007657795.1. Taxonomy (NCBI): domain Eukaryota; kingdom Metazoa; phylum Mollusca; class Bivalvia; order Myida; family Dreissenidae; genus Dreissena; species Dreissena rostriformis. Next base: position 66,563 of record VMBQ01002867.1, on the reverse strand, counting down.
TGAATATGACTAGAATGTTAAAAAAATAATCAACACGTTATATGGTACATTAAATCTGATTGGGATTTCTAAACAGAGTACATATCTTTTGTACATGAAGGAGTTTTTGGCTGTTCATCAGAAAAATATTTACTATTAAATACAACTTTTCTTTCCTTTATTTTCTAGTGCTACTTCTTCTGAACTTGTATTATAGTTTTCATTAATCAACGTTTTATATCTTTTTACAAGAGCTGTCACCATAGGATGACATATGCCCCCTTTTTCCACATTTGTGTAAACCTTAACGCAAAGTGTTTTTCCACATTTTTTGAAACCTAAACGCAAAGTGTGACGGAATTTCAGACGGACAGTGCGATCACTTTATACCCACCTACGAGGGCATAAAAATAAATAAAAACGTATATACTAAGACTAGCTTAAACAATAAATATATTTAACACGATACACAGCGTTAATTTCAACTATGATAGTTGAAAATAAACAATTCTATATACGCACCCGTGTAATTAAAAATGAACGTCACACATGTGTGGTTAGATAATTAATGGAACGATTTTCCCCTTATCACGACACCTTTAGTATTTTGGTAGTTTCTTTTTTTCACAATGCAAATAAGTGGCATTTACCAATAGGGTCTCATTAATTTCTTTCTCAATCATTCATGTTATTGTTTATCTTGAAAGCAATACTGTGTTATCATCATACGATCCTTAACGGTATTCCATTATGTATACCCCTGACGATGAACTGACCGATTACTGACCCTGAAATTCTGCAAGGTGAAATTTAATGTGTAATATTAATTGAGCCTAATTTTGTGTCTATGAGTCCTTCAAACTTTCTTAGAATACTATTGGATGGACTAAAAGACGTAGTGATGTGGCCGATGTTCTGGGGGATTTCTCTCAAATCAGCCAAAAAATATTCGGATATATTCATTCGCGTCTACTGGAAATTTAGTCAGCACTTTATATCTATCGATATGATATAGGTAATTTAAGGAGAAAAGTTGGATTAAAAAGCTACGCCGAAAAAAGTATTAAATAGTAATAGGATGTTGAACCTCATTATTTTCATCTCAGGTCTAGTTGAAAAGCCTGCATAAGTGAATTGAAAACTTTTTCTATATATTAAAGTTAATAAACTATACAAAACAATGATTCCCGAAGTGTTTGCATCTATCTTGAAAGTGATATTTTGCTTAAGCCTAAGGCGTAAGCCTAAAACTGGCTTAAGGTATTGGTCATGGCATAAAGTGATTAAACATGAAAACATAAACACAGCATGATATGTAAAATAATTAATTATGCAGGAATTAAAAAACATACATAGAGGTACAACAGGCATTTTTAATTGAAATATTGCCACTGCATTAAGCAAATAGTTCATTGGACAAAAAAGGAACATTCAGTAAGACAGTTACACAATAAACATGAAGTTCTATATTAAAACAGGCTTCTAAATAATGCGTAAAAGTTCAATGTCTCACTGGAGTCTTCACAACACAATGGTTCCAAAACTCAGTGTGCTTTCTTTCTTGTGGCATGCTTTTAATTAACTACTAGACTTACTGAAACATTCTATAAATGCATTTGCACTATCATAATTTACATAAATTCAACATGTTTGCTATCTGATAGTTGTTAGTTTCTTTTCTCTTTCACGGTGTTTGCATATCTGATATGTTTTATAACGAAGCTGTTTTTTGATGACAGACGCAGAATCTTCATTATAACTGCATTTTCTGTACAGTTCACTAATTTTCCATCACAATAATTCAACACAAAAAGGCGTTGAGTAGATAGCATCCAGTCAGAATAATTCCTGACATGAAATGTGTGCAGCCCAGCGCTTGACAGAACAGCTTCTAAAATATTAAAAAAAGGAAAAATAGATAATAAGCCAATATCCGAATTTTATGTCAGCACAGTTTTATTGTTAGCAGTTTTGAACAGTTTGGTACGAAAATGATCGAGTACGAGTTGAACTATTGTTTTCAATCATAACCTTATCTTAAGAAGTGCTTAACATACCAACAAGAGAGGATCTTGATATAATCATGTAGAATAAACTTGAAAAATTACACCAACACTGTTCATTAAAGGATTTTTGTTTATTTAGATTGAATGAATGTAAAATCGGCAAAAAATGCTTTGTGGCGAAAACGGTTTCTTTCACAATATAGATCTAGCTTGATATTTCTTGTAACCAAATACAATAAATCATTTATATATAAACTTACCAATCAATTTGTATTCCATATCTGTTTTTTCATTTAAAATGTTAGCAAAGAACAAAAAGTCAGTCCTTTTGAGATATCGAACGTTATTGTTTGACAAATGCAGTGACGTTACTGAGTCATGTATATTAGAAGACGAAAGAAATGCGGTCGTTTAGGTCTTGAACAAATAAATCTTTTTAAACAATTGTAAATTCATTTGAAGGTTTAAAAATAACAATGCGACCGTGATATTGATTGAAGCAAATAAATGCGAGACTAATTATCTTAATCGATTTGTTGAAACCGTGTCCCGTGATTATGATAAGTATTCAGGGGAGATAAATCACGCGTGGCAAAAAAAATCCCGTCGCATCATATGTGTAATTATTTTTTTATTTTTTTTTGTATTGTTTTGTCTAAAATTCCATATGTATGAACGATCAACGCCCGCTACGCGGGCTTTTGCCCGTATAATGCATATAACATTTATTCGCTGACTACATGTCCACGACTACATGTATTTAGTTCTGATGAGTAAGAAACATCAGACATAATATGATGGAGTAAAGAGGGTTGTAGTGTATGTATTTGTGACATATATTATGACTGCATCGACCTTAATTAACAGCAATATATAAATTATCCTCAAATACAAATTGAAATTGAATAGTTGAAAAGCGAAGGTTTGTTCACAATTCCGCATCAAAGAAAGAAGTTCTGTATATGAGTCAGCAAGTAATATAGATGTTTTGCCACGCTTCATTGATTCCTTTTTGATACCTCGTGTATTATACCCATGACATGTGTAAAGAGGCTATCCCGAACTGTAAATAAACAACTAGATGTTGTTTTTGTTTAATTTTGCATTGCTTTATATGTTTCGAAAAATTAAGTTTACTTATTAAATTAAAATGGATTCTAGTTTGTTGTTCAAATTTAATTGTGATGTCATGAGGTTTATTTTACAAACACATACATGTGTTGTTTTGGGAGATGTGAGGTTTGAAGATCCCTTCAACAGAGATCAGATTGCTCACAATATTTTCTTTTTGAATAACTGGCTTAAGTCGCTTATTTCATGATTCTCATTACTATTTTAAAGGTGTTGTTTTTTAAAGCGTATAATATTTTACAATTACATTCTGAACACGTTTTGCGATATGAAAGTGGGCTGCGGGGAATCCTTTTAAAACAGACGTAAGAGAAATCGGGCCGAGTTCAGCACCCAATTCTTTACACTGACCAAGTTGTTGACTTTTGTTGTATAATGTATTCATTTTAATTGTGCCGCGCTCTGTGAAAAGGGGTTGAATGCATGTGCGTAAAGTGTCGTCCCAGATTAGCCTGTGTAGTACACACAGGCTAATCAGGGACGACACTTTCCGCCTAAAATGGATGTTTGCTACGAAGAGACTTTCTTCAAACAAAAAATATCATAAAAGCGGAAAGATTCGTCCCTGATTAGCCTGTGCGGCATGCACAGGCTAATCTGGAACGATACTTTACGCACACGAATTAAACCCCCTTTTCACATAGCGAGGGTCAATTATATTTGGTGTTGGTTTTGTACTTTTTTAAGATGGTATCGTAATTGCTCACTTGCAATAAAAAGGGCTTTGTGTTGATAGTAAGGTATATATGATGATGATGTAAATGGAATTTAATATACTTGTGTTATATTTGTTATTTGTTCTTTGTAATTAACACATAGTGAATGTTTCACTTACTTCAAAGTCTTTTGTTTTAAAGCAGAATCATTTACAAAGATAGGCATACGCATAAGGGTCTTATACTGAATATTTCTGAATATTACTATAAAGAAGGTCTGACTAGATTCAGTCATTGGTTAATGTTTGTTTATAGTTCTGATCAAGTGATCTAGATACAGTCAAATAACTGTTTGATCCATGTGTGTTTTGTATCTACATAATACACGAATGTTAAATGGAATTTAAAACACTAAATATCATGCAATGATAACGAAGTTCTATTAATAAAAAAAAAACATCGATAACGATATATTTTGATCATAACTTCCAGATTGTAAACCATCAAATGAGGTAATAGATGTTAAACCATACATATGTAAATGTGTACCTTTCCAAAATGAAATAGCTGTAGTGTCATAAAAAATGAATTTATGTCAATCCCTGGCTGCGTGTGATGAAAGAAAAATATATATATATATAAATATGGCGTCGAAAAAACGAAACAAAGGGCCATAAGCACTTTATTGACACAGTTAATTTTATGAAATATTCATAGAGAAAAACAAAACAACAACGTACACTTTCGTTAGGCCATACGATGATCCTACAAAAAGTCAATACATTATTTAAATGTGAACATCAATCTATACATAATGAAATGTAAAATGAACTGTATAATGTTCCTTCAATTATTATTACATGTCATCAAACTAATTGTTATATATATATGAATGATAAATCTCTAGACACATTTTCAGAAGATGAATCGTGTTACCAACCGCCTGTTTTTTGTTCCAAGCAATCGACTGTTGTGTTAAATCCGCATTTCCACAACTTCGGAAACACACATCCATAAGAACAAACAACGCTAAGCCCTTGTATAAGTCATTCTGGTATTAACCAACATTAGTGGGATGTTTAAAAATACATGTGTATAGCAAAAATGGTTACTCCGGATCTTTCTAGAATATAAATTTATTTCTAGAAAACTATTCATAACAATTGTTTGCACACTAATTAATTTATAAGCTGACTGAGGTTTAAAGATACTTTACACTAACAACGTTGTAACGTTACGATGCAATAATTTAAGTTTACTGACGTATTAGCTTGGACAGATTGGAACTTAAAAATAACAGAAAAAAACCTTATTCTCACATTACTCCGTGAATTACTAAGCAATGGTAAAACAATTTTTTTTAAATGTAAATTGGAAGAACTAAAGCATGACAGAACACTAACAATATAAGCTAAAGAGTCTATTTAAAACACGTAAGTATGGCAGAACAACATGATGCCAGCATTATCTTATCAATAAAACACTGACTCTTGACATAACACTTGAGACGCTAGCTTTTATGTCCGCTTGAAACACTTCAACACGAGAGCACAATAATGACGCCAACATAAGCGCCCATAGAAAACACGTAAGAATGACCGAACAATAATGAGCAAACACAACTGTTTATTTGAAAAAACTGAAGCATGGCGGAATACTATCGAAGCAAATACGAATTAAACATGAAGCACCAATAATAACGCGAATACAAACATTTTTACGAATACAGGACGAACAGTGACGATAATACAAGTGTTTAAAAAAGACTAACGAATATCGTCTCAAGTGCGGTTGTTTGTTTCCATAATTAAGTCATAACCTGCCAATATAAACCTGAATACGTTTTGTTTTGAGGACAAAAACGCATGCAACAGGCCAGTTATGATGCGAATTCAATGTTTTTGAAGTACGTAAACATGCGATAGGCCGACAGTGACGCGCATACAAGTCTTGTTTTTGAATATATATATAATATATTATATATATGGGCCGCGACGCGACAAAACCTGCCTTAATGACATTGATGACGTTATTGGGAAAACCCGCTTTAACCGACGTCATTGTTTTACCCGGGAAGTATTTTACAGTAGTGTTTGGTGTAAAAATAGCTATTTGCGGAATTGGTGTAATTTTCGGAATCACATGATGAATTATGAAATGGAGGTAAGTATTCAGTTGTTCATGATTGTAGTGTTATGAACGTTTCTGTTTGAAATATGTAAATTTTGATTGCTCTAATAATATGAACCGTCTGAAGTGAAAGTAAAACAAAATCTTGCAGTTTTGCCGGGAGTTTTGCTCAATATAGTTGCGTTTGGAAATCTAGTAAACTTTGCTCTATCCAAATAGAAAGCCATGATAGTTATGAAATGCGTTATGGAACTGTATTTTTCCGGTACATTTGTAGTTTGCAAGCATGTATTTATGATAGATAGTTAATCAAAATGGTCGTTTCTTTGTTGTCATTTAATAATAATTGTTTATATATGACCCTTATTTTCTTACAATTTCAACAGCTGGTCCTGTGGTGTAATGGATGCATTGAAGCGCTATTAAATTGATTGTCATTAGTTCGATTCCCGTCTCCGGAACCTTTTTATTAACTAGTATTATTTGTCATTTGCAGATAGTTACATTTAAATAATATTGAATTTTAATCACGTTACCTTACCTAGATTTAATGCGATTTAATACAAATTAAACGCTTCAATATCACCTATAAGCAAAGTGCAACATGTTAAAATGATTATTTTTTAAATGATTTTATATGTGACTTAATAACGTGCGATGTCCATTTAAAGTTAGCTAAAATGTACGCAGTATAAATCAAGCTGTAATTTAGATCTAGTTTAACAATAACGAGTTGTGACTTCAATTGTTAATATTTAAATGACATGTTTTTGTTGGTAATAATAAGTTCTTTATAATATCGCCCATTCGATATTATTTTAATTCAAGACTGTAGTTAATATTCTTTGCATACAGTATAGTGAAAGTTAGTAAAATAAATATAAAATTTACTGACATGCATATTTGAACAAAATATTGAAACAAGGTGGGGAAATACTTTGCTCACCGAAAAGTAGCCGAGTCATTATCGATCGATTTCATCTCCGCCAATACGTTTCTTGTACTCAACGGCATGATAGAGTGCCCGCCAGTCACCCGCGACAATGCGAGTTCGAATGCTCCAGATGCTATACTTTTTTTTTTAAATGTTCTAATGTTTTTTTTTGAGAACTTTTCTGTACTTTTCTTGAAAATAGCAATTTGACAACATTTACTCTTATTACAGTACACCCCTTTCAAATAGATATTATTGTATTTAGGATTCAGAAGAATAGTTGAAATTTATATTTTATTTTAATACAGGAGTTGGAGAGTGTTCTCTCGCAACATTTTGGAAAAACACCCGTTTCGACACCATTTGCATCACAAGAACTCTGTGATTCGCCGAATGGAAATGATGAGATCGAGACAAACGATGGTCCTCATGATATCAATGTTATATTGGAAGGGCGTATTCGCTATTACCTTTCTCATCAAGAAACAGTGCTGGAAAAGATGAAGAGAGTGATGATGTTGATGATACAGAGGATTTTGCACCTAGTAACGATGCAGAATTTTCGAAAATACAGGAATTCTGGGAAAGATGGCGGCGACGCTCAAGGCCCGAATGCCGTGATCTCCATGATCGATTGGGCGATCAAGAACCATGCTCAAAATCCTTCAATCTTTGCCATTCATGCTGACAATTGCCCAGGTGTGTAATCGATTTGTGTTGTATTTTTCTTTCACACATATATACCGATTAAGTTAACGTATATGAAGAGATTTTGAAAACAAAATTGACGATTGCGTATGTGTGTCGCGTTCTGAAAAAACTGGGCATAATGCTTGTGCGTAAATTGTCATCCCAGATTAGCCTGTGTAGTCCGCAGTCCGCACAAGCTAATCAGGGACGACAATTTCCGCTTGTAGGGAATTTTTCGTTTAAATGATGTCTCTTCATAGCGAAAATCCAGTTTAGGCGGAAAACGTCGTCCCGGATTAGCCTATGTGGACTGCACATGCTAATCTGGGACGACATTTTACGCACCTGCATTTTGCCAGTTTTCTCAGAACGCGACACATGCATGAATTTATTCTTTCTGATTTTTCTATACAGGCCAAAACAAAAATCGCTTCTTGCTCGGCTACTTCATGTGGCGAGTAATGACTGGACTGCAACAAACAATCGAATACATGATGCAGATCCCAGGTTGGTATAATACCTTACTGATGTATATTATTAATGGATTACACTTTCAGTGTGGCTGTCTAATCGTTAATTTATAAGCGAATAATGATAAGACGTCGGGTTTATTTTCGAGAACAGAACAGAAAAAAACAGTAGAAAACAAACAAAACTTAACACAATAATAAATCTTTACGACCATTTAGTAATAACATGCAGATCTTTTTTTCATTTCATATAAGTTTTATCCGTTACACATATCTATATATAGGACACGCCAAATGCCACGTTGACGGAGGATTTGGACATATAAAGAAACTCTACAGGAGGTCTGACTGCGAAAGCATGGACCAATTAGCGGCAGTCGTTAACAAGTCGTCGGTAACCAGCCTCCAGAGACGCGATAGCCATGACAGTATGTATCTTGAAGGATCCTGCATTCCGGTTCCGGGATGCTGGTAGACCTGGTATCGTTCACGCTGCCGAATTGAGCAAAGCCAGACAACACTACCTGCACAAAAATGTTCGACCCTACGTTCGTCCTGCGTTTCAGGACTGTTTGTGTCCTGAGCCACAAGAAGAATAACTTCAGAAAAATATATTTGACATACACTATGTTTAACAGCGGTGTATGATAAAAACCCGTGTGTTTCATCGTAATGTTGTCCAGCTTACTCTTCCTATCCCCGCTGTTCGACCGTTGCTAGGCAACGATTTTGAATTATTGTACTTTTATTTTTTATTTTACTATTTATTAAAATACTTTTAAAAACGTAATGATCGCATACGACGTTAATTACTTATTACCGCCTGTAACATATACTGATTTAACGTTGGCGCGCTTCTGAGCGCGTCTAAAAAAATCGACGTCAACATAAAAATGGAGAGCTTTAGTGACGGTACGTCATTGCGCATATCTTCGGCATCTTTATTTCGATTTCAAATCTGTTTTCACCCATTTTCTACACATAAAATATGCTATTAAATTTCAATAAATACTGAAAATGATTTTTTTTGTCATTAAGGCAGGTTTTGTCGCGTCGCGGCCCATATATAATTGCACGTACACATATACAAATATTCACATAAAACATGCATACGACCATTCTATTGAAGAATTTTAAGAGACATACTTATTCAAGATAACATTACTTAAAAACTATTACATATTTACACAAAGTATTAAAAGTTAGGTGAGCATCGCTAATCGTTAATTTAAAACTGCTATAAGACTGATGAATTGGTAAATACTGAGAGTTGTAAATCGGGCCCTTATGCGCGTAAAAACAAAAACATTATAAAATACCGAATATCATCCAAGAT
>VMBQ01002867.1:21022-57010 GCA_007657795.1 Dreissena rostriformis | reverse complement strand
ATATATATTTAAGATGCGACAGGTCATAGTGAAATATGTATCTAACACCGAAGACGGACCAATACTGACCAAGTATTGTTGTGAAGTTCTAAAATAAGAAACGCACCAAATCTTCAAGCATTCAATATGTTTTAAACAATAATGAATTACTATTGTATGTTCTGATACTACGGATGACATTACGATCCAATTTCGATACAATACTTAAATGCATTATTTATTATGCACCCTCCGTCTTTTTGGTTAGATTTCTTTTCATAGCTAAATATATAGTTTATACCCACCGTATCTTGTTAATTGTTTATATTAATTGTCTGTAATTTATATGTTGCACATAATTGTCTCTGAATGTTGCAAGTTATAAAAAATTAAAATCAATTTTCAAGCAAAAGTTGCGATAATGCGTACATGAAATGGAAAATAAAAAAAAGGTGAAGAATGTTTATAGTTTATTTCAAGGAAAATTACCGTTTGCTGTAAATTGATATTTGACGTAGTTTTATTTGTTCATAAGTGGTTGTTTTTTAAAAACATTGCTTAAGAAAAGTTTAATCTTTGGCGGATAATATAACTTTTGGAAAAAAAATAAATATCCGATACAAATGCCATACAATTTGTACGCAAATTTGTACACGTAAGATGGTTATTACTCGCGTCGTCGCCAGCGACATATCAGTTTAAGTAACTTCAATCTGTACTGCTCGTTCATGACGATGTAAATGAACGGACGAGAGACGCTGTTTAGGAAATAGCTCTTCAGGAACACGTGGTACACGATCTTCAAGTTCGTCTTTAATTTTGACGGAATGTCTTTGTCTACGTATCTCAGCGTGACGAGGATCAGGAAAGGAAGGTAACTCAGCATGAACGTAAACGTTACCGTTCTCATAATTAACGTGTTCCTTTTAAGAGAGAGTTCCTTCAAGTCGCCGCCCAATTTCGACTGTCGATGCGTTGCGGAGGCATGTACCATGCTGACGTTAGCGCTATCGCCAGAAGTGGACGTTATGCTTACAGAATGAGCCGCTCGAACGACGCAAGTTTTCTTCCCATTGGTCGCAAACACATTTTCTTCTTCTAAGGTAGAAAACGATCCTTGATACAGTGCATCAATTGGTTCGTCGCTTAACGCTGAATGGCCACTGACCATTCCAAGGTCTCCCGAATTTCTCGAGCATGATTTGACGACTGCCTTTTCTGTATGACCGTCGCTATACGCACGCGCGCGCTTGTCCTGTTTCTTGGATGAAAGTTTCGGATACGTTCCAAACGAATCAGTCTGGATACTTTGACTCGAACCTTTACCTTTGGACATCGAACCTGAATTTAGAACATCAGAAGTACCAGTATGTAGAATAGGAAAGGAGTTAGGTGGAGAATATAGGTTATATAGTATAATGTACTTAATGAAACACAGCTGGGGTAATCAACAAGCCTCTGGAGCATCAAAATTAAAACCTTCTGATTCCAAGGCATGCACTATATGCTATGGAAAAAACTCATTTATGTTGTATAAGAACCACTAATGCCTAACCATGCTTCAATAACAGTACATTAGTTACCACGGATGTATGGTGATCAACAAATTGCTTATATATCAATTCAAGTCATTCATGTGAGCGAACACTTTTTTTCAAACATTAATTGGTTGAGCGAGGTAAAGTCCAAACGAAGATATATAATGGAGTATGGACCTAATTTTCCTTTTTCAATTATTGAATCACAGTTAATACTGTATTTATATACCTGTAATAGCCGAAACGATGCCTCTCTTAAAAAGCCCTGGCGCTTGCACGCTGTTGTCAAGGATATCGACGTACGACGACAAGAACAGACGATGTCCGATAACCGTGTACACTACGAACAGTGTTATAAAAATGATCACGTGAGCAACCATCAGGAAACCGTGGAACAGGAACTTTGGTATCTTGTTGACCTCGTCGTAGTAATTTGTCAAGTGGCAGGTCTTGCCTTCTATGAAATATTTAACGTCTGTATGATTGACGTTGAACATTGTTGAGTTCGTTACATTTGTAAACGAGCGGTCGCCGTCGCCTTTTGGGAATGGTAAGTGGAATGTGTACGTTCCGTAGATGAAAAGTGATGGCCATTGTGTTGCGATAGCCAGAAGACTTACTACAATGCATGCCCTCGTGGCATAGCGCTGTCCAAATGTGATCCTCTTGAGTGGCTTACACACCATGAGGTATCGGTCGTATGCCACAGTGACAAGAACGAATGAATAGTTGGCCGTGACGATAAAGGAGAGGCATCTCGAGAGCTTGCAGAAAATATCATGGTCATACGTGAACGGCTTCGCAAACACGGAGATTTCTACCGGAATAATCAAAGAACAGTTCACAACGTCCAGAGCGGCCAATGTAATGATAAACACTGATGTTTTAGTCCGTTCCCATTGTTTAGAGAATATAAACAACACGAAACCGTTTCCAATAAGTCCAATAAACATAAATGCAATAAGCAGACTTATTGGATATATATAAATATCTAAAGCACGTCTTTCATAGGCATCAAAAATCGGCCCTGAAGTATTGTAAACTATTAACATGTTTGCCAAAGAAACATTCCGTTCTGTTTCGTTAAATGTAGTAAGTACCATTGTAGCTGCAAGCGTTGTAATGCTGTTATGTTATCAGAGCTAGATGCGATGCTTCATCGTTGAAATTACCACTTGATTTGATGATTTTCAAAGACATTTCATAAACGTGATTCATAAAGATAAGAGGCTGAATATGTAGGTGCGCATATTTCCTTGTCATTTCAGACATACATGCTCATTTCGATGAGTAAAATATAACGTTTTCATAACACGTGTTTTATGTTTCTGAATGTTGGTGTATTATAGTAAGTTTGTATTTTCCAAGCACCATTGAGTCCACGTGATATTTTCTCCCAACTAAGTTAATTATTACAATTGTATTCACCCTTTCCTTATAACGTTTTCTCTCGTGCGGCTTGGCTCATATAAACACCATCACTAATAAGATACCATTCAGCACACAACATAATAAAATCCACCCATATTTTGCGTATATTCCTTTTTACACACATTTTTCGTAAAATCGAAGATGTGATAAAAAATAAATTCCAGATATCCTTGTTCACATTTGAATTGTATCCTAATATTAAATACCTGTCATTGACACATCGATAAAACGAAAATATGAGTAAACGATTGGACCATTTATTTCGCCTGGGTGCAATAAGTAACGACTGCCAATGTACACTAGACTATTAAATAACATTGATAACACAATGATATGATTGTAATCTCCTTATTGTAAACCTTCTGTTTAATGTCTTAATTCAGTCAAACAAAACATTTTTCTCAGCGTCGTAGTGCGCTATCTAGAGTTTCCACCAAAATAAACAAGTTGAATCACTGTGACTCTTAACATTTATTCCTTAGAGTCAATACAACTCGTCGAAAAGTACTTGCATGTTTGTATTGTTAACAATCACTTGCAAGACATGTAATATATGCACTAAACTAAAATCCGTTTCAAGATGAATTGTTGCCTTCATCGTTTCACAGCAGCCTTTATATTGTCTTCTTTCAAATATATTCCAGAGGTATTGGCAAATAGGAACGCTGCCACGTATTTCATCCAGCCCTCTGCTTTATTCGAGAAACAATAATCCAATAACCGCTTCGTATGAAAGCATCGAGCATAGACAGTGCAGCCAGCCATTTTCTTAATAGTTTGAATAACACAATTGCTAGGCCGATATGATTGTTGTATTTAAATTTCAAAACAGAGCTTTTTATTACTATATGTTCAATGGTTTTTCAACGATGTTTAGAATCGAAATGGCGTCTCCTATTGATATTAATAAAGCAAAACATGCAATTTTCCGAACAAACGAAACATAAATTTTTTAAATTCCTTGAGATAACCTTTGTTCTAAAACACAAATGTTTTATGTTAAATCCAGTTTTCATTTCTTATCGAGAGTGATTCAGTTTAAAATACCTGTCCATTTCGAAGATAAATGAGGACGCTGATAACATAGAAAGCCAGACAAAAAGAACAAATATCAAGTGCGCTGAAAGCTTACTTGACTTGATGCCAATGAGCTATGCATTAGTCGACTTTACGGATAATCATTTAAAATGCTGTTACACTACTTGAAATAGTTTTTAAAATACACTTTATTATCAGCGAGCGCCGACAAATCCTATTCCAAATAATGCAGTCAGCATGTTATAAAAGCGCGAATGATGGCAACAGAAAAAAAAAATAACATACGGAACAGACATGTTTGTTGGTGAGTAAATATAGCTGAAGTGGGTCAATAAGAAGCATTTCTAACAATGAGGTAAATTTAACTTGTTATAATTGTAAACAGCAGGTGAACAACGTTCACGAAATTAAAGACAAATACATCAGAATTTCAATGTGTACTTTTGTTCAGAGAGCTGCGAACACCATAAGGGAAAACCTTTCCGTTTTCTTAGCTTAAATGAGCGCGTGGAAAAATAAACATATCATATACCTGTAGTGTCGATTAGTTGTTTCATCAGTCCGAAATGTACTTTGTTTAATAAAATGCTTATAATGTCTGATTTCCTACAATGGCACCCGGATATCACCACGATCATGTTATAGTGATTCATTAAAAAGCCGTGCTTCAAGAATTGCGCATCAATGGTGATAATGTAGAACGTCTTGTTTCTGACATCATTTTTGTCAATTTCTTAGCAATGATACACAATATTATTTAAGGCGATTGTTTCCTGTTATATACGAACAACAGAATTGCATTATTCTTTAAATTATATTTCTGGATTTCCTGTGGTAAACATTAAAGACACACACACACTATAATACAGTATTAATCAAGCGTTTTATTTCTAAGAAACATCATATCTTTCTCGGGAATCATAATGTCTGCCATTGTTTCGCCTTGTTAAAAACAAAACACACATTAAAACCGTTAAGCACAAATGCTTGTAATATATTGTATTTAAGTTCAGTTTCAAGAATAATATTGATCCGGATAATAGTAAAAATCACAAATTAAATTGACTTCATTCAAACTATTGATATAAATACCAATATTGACATGGTTTCTCAAGGATTATGCTTCACTGTGCATTGCGTGCTGTCTGTTGATTTCAGATATAAGAAGGATAGACAAATTTAACAATTGGCAACTCAGCCAAAATAATCATCACTTTTGATACCTAATTATGCTGCAATGATACACGGTTTGATCATATCTATAGCTTGCAATACCATTTTTATTTTAACCATTATATAATAGGAGAAACGATGACCGTATTACATCATTATATTGTATTTGCCCTGTCTGCTGTTCAGGATACATTTAGGACTGCAATTAATGAAGTCGTTCATGAACAAGAAACTGAAACTTCTTTTAATTTCGGTATGAATTATTTAAAACCTATTAAGGACGGATGTTCATATACTGTATCAAGCTATTATCAAACATGTCCTACCAAACATATCGACATTATATCACCGTTTCTCCGTACTGAACTAGGAATTGGAGAGGAACAATCATCGTGTACTGCAGTTAATTAAATATATTTTAAATGATTGTTTAAAGTATGCTATTTATTGATAGTACTTTGCTTGTAACACACTTTAGTAAAGTTAGTATTTTATATTTGAAGAAAATATAAGTTACTGTTTTCAGTATTATTTCTTTCACCGTAACGAATGGTGATGTATTTAACAACTGGTTGTTTCCGAAAGTAACGCGTTCCTGGTTAATAAACTTTTATGTAAAGAGATACTTATATATATACTATACTCTCTATCATTAAAACCGCATTCTTCAATTTC
Source organism: Dreissena rostriformis (assembly GCA_007657795.1). NCBI lineage: Eukaryota > Metazoa > Mollusca > Bivalvia > Myida > Dreissenidae > Dreissena > Dreissena rostriformis. Next base: position 51,176 of record VMBQ01002867.1, on the reverse strand, counting down.
GCAAAAAATAACATGACAAAATCCGCCCAATGTAACCCATAACAGTGTGCAATGATTTATAACTATTACTACAGCAATCAAGTTTAACTACAATTGTCATCTATTACTATAACGTTAAGCTACATGGATAACGTTAGTTATCCGGATATACAATTTGTGGGGAAAAACACAATTTTGTTCGTATGTATTACTAACTACTACCCATTGTATCTGCCAGTTTTAATAAGATAATTGTTGTTGATATGAAATGTGATTTGAAAGGATTTCAAACAGGCTAGAGAGTTTCTGCCTCGGAATTAATGGTGTCGTTTATTATATCAAATTATAGTGCGTTCCGCAGTAAGTATATTACAAAAAACGCTTACATTTATTATGGGAACTATTTATTCTGCGTGATGTCAGATATATAAAGCACTTAGTGACGATACCAGGACACTATTTCATGTTCAATAATAAGACAATTGGTTGTACTTGCGTATTAAATAAAGTCTGCTAGAGACATAAATAAGGTTATTTTGTTTATTAAGCTAAACGTATACATGAGTAAAATGACGAAAAGCATTCCAAGCATAACAGGAGCCAAAAAATACACAAAATATGAATACGATAACTTGAGAAAAATTTCAATTCATAAAATAATTTAGAATCCTTTGACAGTGAATGGGAATTGTTAAATGATATTGCCTAACAAACTAAGATTAAAATCTGAAGATTTTTGCATTTTGACAACTTTTAACAAATGCTATTTTTAGCGTACCTTTACTAAAATAAATTTAAATGTGTCATAAAATGTAATTATATATAATTGTTTTTCTGTGCCTTTCTCATCTGTTATTACAATGTATAGATCCCTTTTGTCTATACACATTGAAACATGTATTGTTTTCCTTTTTATCTATCTAAAATGTTTGTCAACACATAATTACATGTTATAATACAGGTAGAGATACTTTACTAACATATTGCTTTGTTTGGCATTGGCTTTTACTATATAGATAACCTTAGATGTGTGTTTTCATGTCTGATTGCATAACATTAATGTGTTATTGTTCATAATGTATATGTATTTGTTTGAAATCTTGGAATAAAGTGTGTTGAACAAACTAGAAATAGGACCACGATTGCTTCACATGAGCGTTTGTTTGAATGTTTCCCAAGACCATGTGTAAATTGACTCTTCCACAAATGTCATGGCACTGCACTTCGCCTGCAATATTTATTAAATTCATATAAGTGTCTCTTTTGGAAATCAAGTCTTAAATGATTAAANTATATATATTATATACAAAAGAGCAAAAAAAAAGCAAATCCGTCATTATCGTAATTTGTCGTATAAGCTTTGTGGTATCTAACAAGCATCTGTACCTCAACGATCTGTTTTCATTTATCCTTCATCATATTATGATAAATTGGGAATTAATGACTTTGAACAACAAAACATATGGCAATACGTTATTCGACTGAATTATATGCCAATCTTGTGTAAACTGTAAGTAAGGAATATTAAAGTTGATTACACACCCAGGACTAGTGTATATACTAACCAAAAACTTGCACAATGTCATGTATTATATTTTGTATTGTTATTTCAGTAAACATAAGTGTTTTCACATTTTAAAACAATACGTCTAAATGCGTATTTTAGAAGCGAGACGAATCGCAGATATGTTTGTTTTTAAGAATTTGGCAAATGATGTATTTTACCGTGTCCGCTTATTTAAGACACTGAGTATTCAATGAGCAATAATGGTTCATTTATTAGGCCATTGACAATTAAATTTAAATTTGCGTTTTGATCATTAATCCCTTGTTTTGTATTATTCCTTAGTATCTAAAGCTACACATTACATGTAGCTTCAGTTTAGACGGGCATAAACAGAGAACCCAACAGAGTAAAAAGATCCTCGAGAACAGATACCATATTCACTAGAATACTAATATGGTATAAAGGAAACATGAAACTCCATAATGTCACATAGGAATAAAGAATCTTAAGAACAATAACGAGGAGAAACATGCCTTAAAACAACCGCGAGTAATTTATTTAGGATAGTTAGCCAAATGTCTGTACCAATAACAGTATCAGAAGAGAAAATTTTGCACATTGTGTGTGTCATTCAATACTTTTAAGCAGTCTCTTTCATAGACATGGACAACTTCAGATTCAATTGGCGATTAATAGAGATCATCAAGTATGACACGGAATTCACTTTCCACCAAAAGTTATTCGTTATTTCTTTCGCACAAGTAACTTTATCAATTTGTGTTCCGAACCACAGAAACATCTTAGCAAGAAAATGATCTCAGCCTGGTGTATTTATTATTCACCAAATATAACTTCGTAGAAAAGCGTCCGCTTCTCCAACACATTTACCTGGCCTCAATATTTAACTTTCCATAGAAATGTTTTAAAAGTTGCCACCAGTCATTGCATTTACATAAATTGTTGTGCATTTGAAGAATATGTCCAATTATTAGTTTTCTGATAAACGCTGTAGTTGACTGAAATTCTTAAGAACACATACGCATGAATGAGGTTTCAAATCGTTATTTTGATAACATTTAACTTGAAAAAAATAAGTAACACATATTTTATAAGGATTACTTGTAAAGTGTTCAGTTTTTAAAGAAAGTATTCATCTTGCAATCAAAACAGCGTCCCGCAAAACGATATTGTGGACGTATTTTCGCAAAATGCAGAATCCATACAAAAGATTGAAGTGTTGTGGAACACTCCCAAACGAGTTTTTTGTCTTGTCATTTCATTATTCTTGAATACCAAATCATATTGAAGTTTTACTTCCTTTGACAATGTATATTTGTATAATAATATTTTGAATAATCGCATACAGTGAATTATAGAGTAAAATGTTTAATTCGGAGGATTTTAAACATGTTTTGTTTTTTGTATAGGAAATGTTATTGAGTTCGTAACATTGGACTTGACAGTATTATTGATAACAATTCAACATACAAAACCATGAAAGGCAATGTGACATTTCGAACAAATAATTGATTATGGCTCCTTTCTAATAGATACGATGACATATGGACGTTTTTACGAATTCTGGCCTAAGTGTGTTGTTATATTCGCCTTCAAACCGGTTTTAACTCACAATGCTTTGAATAGACCGACCGATATAAGGCGATGATCCCAGCTCTTATCATTGAAATAGTTTTTGTAAACAGATTTTCTTTTTTTAACACATTTTCTACTAGCTAGCGGTAACACAAGTTACTCATGCTACTCTTTTGCTAATGTCTCTATCGTTGCATTATCACTATATTTGCAAGAATTGTAATGTATCAGGTCAGTGAAGAAAACAATACAATCTATCTTCTGAATTTACCTTTCTAAAAATGTTAAAATCTGATATAACTTTCTTAAAAAGACTGTATCAATTCGAGTGAAATCAAATAGAAGATATATGCACATTGAAAGGAGCATGCAATTAGAAGTTCTGTAAGTTTTAACAATGTAAAACAAACATGCATTGCACAGCACGATAAACTAAACAATGTTATGCCAAAGCCAATTCTTATATTCAATTAAAAAACATGTTGTTATCATATTATAGACACTATAACAAGATTATTTACCTATAAATAAAACAGGATTTCCAAAAAACAAACATAAACACAGCTGCATTGTCTGACACCGCTTCAACAGGCTCCAGTTAGTAAGATGTCCGATAACGCGAACACAGGCATAAATATGCTGACAAACTGTAATTCGAATACCAGTCTTTAAGATAGTTGCATTGCAAATAATATTTGAAACGGGATGTCTTTCAATTATTTTAAAATCTTAAAAAAAATACTTATTACGTCAATACGATGCAGGGGAATTAAACAAATATAATACTAATAAAGCGTCACCTTACCAAAAATTTGACAATTAGACTTGCGATTGTTTCGCTGCAATATTGCACTTGAGTGTTCATATCCGCGTAAACTCATTACATCTGATACATTTCCATCATGTAATATGCCATTCGAGAAAACACGCGCCTTTCAACGGCCCGTTGCACTTAACAGGATTATCATTTGAGTGTCTTATTGGAAATAACTTAATTAAATCGATCATTTTACCACATAACTTAACCTGTTTTAATGTTATTGTATGAAATGAAACAGCACCGACCATGTAATATGAGAAACTCCTCTTTATTCATGTTTATTTGCTCTCTCCAAAACCTTCTCACATTATAACATGCTTGTATTATTGAGTGTTGTAGAGAATACAACTTCACTGATACTGCTTGTGATGTTTTTGGTTTCTATTGAAATATTTCAGAAGCAAATGAATATTTGACACTAAATTTGTAATTCTTTGCACGGGAAACTGTGATAGCTGTTATTCGAAACTCTGCGAATTAAAATAAAGTATACATGTATATAATGACTTAAATTCATTAGGTTATTTGTTTTTATTCGAATTATTTGGCCTCACATTTGTTTTGCGAATATGCATACTCATGTTCATGTGAAACACGCACACATAACAGAAACGTCTTGGTGTGCCTAGAGAGTATTTGAGTTTCGAATTAGGTCTGTTTAACGTGACACTGAACAGTCAGCTCAAAACACATTTTAAATACAATTGATGAATACAAATTGGGTTACTACTATGGTTTATACATCGGTAAACCTGCTTTTGTATATTATTATCTCGTTCACGTGTACTGACAGACTCCAATGCCTAATCCTCGTGTATGTCGATATGCTGAAGGTAAATCCTTAGATACCATCTACAAACCAATGCGACTGATATATTAAAGAGCACAATCATCGACGGTCAAAAACGTTTGCTTATCAGCAGATAGGTTGGACAATGGAATAACTGTGTAATGATTGATTAAATACGAATTATTTAGCGACAAATATCTGATTCACTAAATGTGCTGAATACGAACGTAGTAATGATTTGAAGATGTTTGCCATCACGTGATAGACTTCTGTGTTTGGTGTATGTTAAATATATGCACACTCATGTTTTTTTTCCAATATCGCATTTACAAACAAGTGTGATCTTAAGACGGGCGACAAATGGTAGTTCATCGTTTGACCTTTCATTGGCCGATGAACGTTTATTTGTACTTGGCTTTCAAGCAAACAAAATATAAAAAAATACAAAGTACAGATTTCTCTTCAATTACAATATCATGGCTACCACTGCCTTATACTTATAACTTACTTGTTATAAATTGTAATTAAATTGCAATGTATTCTCCGTTTTGCATTAAAGTTGAATGGTTATGCTAAGATGTTTATTTCTTATATATACTTAAAGGTTGTGTGCAAACTCTGGATCAAGTGTGTCGTTTTGAGCTCTTTATAATCCCGTTTAACCTAACCCTATTGCGCAACATTGACCGCTCTGAGGAGGTGGCCCAATGGTATTAATTTACGTGTGTGTTGTTTTGTCTATGTGTGTGCAGTGTCTAGTAAATGTATTTTCTGTAATACTGTTTGTCATTCGGTCCCTTGTCATAAAGATGCTGCTGCTGCTGCTGAAGTTACACATTCTGATAGTGTTATGCTTATTTACACACAATATGTTTGCACTGGGTATTGTGTAACAGTGATCGGGTGTGCGTCAATTTCCAATTTGTTTTATCACGCACATATATGCCTTATGCTGATACGTTATGTCAACACAGTGTGTGTTACATTTAAATGTACTCAGGAGGCAATGCACATTTTAGAGATTGATGCAAGTTCTAAGATAAAAGGTAGTTGAATATATCTTTGTTCCATTCATGAGACGATTAACACTGCAGGATATGTTATGTTATGAATGTTCTCCTTTGAACTGGTTGGAAGAACGCAAGCTTTTTAGACTTACCCAAGATTTAATTAAAATCGTGATATGGAAAATGTATTTTCTATCTGGCTTTTTTAGACGTTTCCAAATATGTTTACACTATATAATGAGTAAGTTTAACCAGTGTATAATATGAAAGCTGTCCATGAGAAACGATACAAATAGGAACACATTTATTTGTTTATTTCCATATTTAAATTTATATTCCTGCAATTATTGATACCATATTAATTATGTAGGCGAGACACAATATTAAAAGTTATTACAAGCAAATGTATGGCTTCTGTTAACTTAGCACTGGAATGCGATATATATTAATCTCGTTCTGTAATACCAAGACATATTAAGACAAGCCTAAATCAGTTATTGCTGAGGTTTGTCTCGCAAACGCCTCGGTTTACACTGATATATGAGATCAGTTCAGTGATATGTGTGTGCTAATACATCGGACTCACCTATCGGCGATATGGAATTTCGGTCGTCCAAATATATCACCGTATTTTACACAACGCTATTAAAAACCCGTATAGTATTGTTTTATTTTAAACATATAGTTAGCAATAACACGGGACCTCTTAAATTCGTTGAATTACAAACACTGTTGTAATGTGTTTAATTCATATTATTGCATGATATTTAAATAAGCGGTAGATTAATTCAGAAAAGCAAGGAATTATATGTGTTATTTAGTTTTAAATGAGTTCGAGTGTTTCCAGAAAATAGTTTCACTTCGAGAGAATGATCTTAACTTGTTTACTGAGTGATACAGATATATATCTTCAAGAATTCGTCTGTTTCTACAAATATATGTTCATACATTATATAAAAATAGATAGTGAACAAAGTACATGTATAAATATTTAAGTTAACTATTAAATACTTTCTCGTCTCCAACCTCTTGCTTCCAAACTGATAACTGTGGGTTTTAATGTTCTTGATGTTACTACTAAAGCGATAATCCTATTGATGCGGTTCTTGTTTACTGTATAATCCCCCGAAGATTATGAAGGCAAAATGAAACTCATGAAACATTAACAGGAGAGAAATTATTATAATTCCAGACTCGTTGTATATTTTAGGAAAGTCACATTTGCCCATATAATACTGGACGATAAATACAAATGGACACACAATCTTTGTATTCACCGACTTGGAACGGTCAATTTAAAGGGCAGAGGGATAAAATCATATTTAAAAAGCAATTGGAAAAAGCAATTAATTTAATTACAATACAATTACACAATGGTTTCATGTGCATCCGAGCAACAAAATAACACCTTTCTGAGGCACGATGAAATGCAGTAAATGAAAATAACCACTTAATTTCTACAAGCAGAAAAACAAACAAATGTTGCCATGGTTTCTCAAAGCTTCACTGTGCATTGCATGCTGTCTGTTGATTTCAGATAGACAAATAAAATAATTGGCAGCTTAACCGAAACAATAACAGCTAGATTTGGATTACGAGATGCACTATCATTACTGATTCCTAATTCTGCAACAATCATTCATCTGGGGACCATATCCATGACGTGGATACTATTTTCATCATTAACCACGATATAATGATATACCGGAACCGTAATCAAGTTCTATATGCTATTGTCACGTTCTGTTATTCAGGATACTCCATTAAGGAGTGAATGTAATGTATTTCTTCATGCGAACGGAACAAACACTTCTGTTAATTCCCTTCTGTATTATTACATGTACATATTAACGTCGGTTCTTCATATACTGTATCAAGCTATTATGATTGGAAGATATCTGCAATCAGGTGAAGTACGTCTGTTTCTTTTTTAATTTAGAGACGCATTCTATGCTTTTTCACAAATCATTAGGATATAAAGACGGCTCACGAATGGTAGGGCATCGTTTGACCTTTCTAAGTAGCAGATGAAAGTTTTATTTTACTTGGCTTCAAAGCAAACGAAATATACAAAAAATACAAAGTACATATTTTTAAATAAAGAATATCATGTTGATCGCTTCTGTATCTTGTGTTACATGTAAGAAATTATATGATTAGTATTTGTTATTTATGGAATTTTTCGATTATTACTATTTCTCATTCATAAAAAGCTTATCCACTTTTGTCATGATTTAAAACAGTTTTGTTCATGTACGTCTATGTATGTTTTTGTTTACTTTTAAATGTGTGTATGTGAGTACATGTGTGTGTGTGTGTTCGCGTGTGTTTGTGTGTGTGTTTGTGTGTGTATGCATTCGTGTGTGCGTGCGGGCGTGTGTGTTTTTGTTGCATTTTGTTTTCTAGTTTTTTTTTTTCTTTTTGAACATAATGTTGTCCTCGTGTGCCTCATTTGGCTTATCGGATTGAAATAAACACCTACAATTATCACGGTTGCCACCAACTAATGCTTATTAACATACTTGTAATAAATTTTAATTTAATTGGAGTGTAATCTGTATTTTCTATGTAAGTTGAATGGTATCATGCTAATGTCTAATATACACTTAAACTATTTGCGAATGAATCTGAATCATGAGTGTATTTTGAGCTCCTTATATATTATCAATATAGATCGTCCTGAGGAGGTGTGACCAGAATTGTATGAATTTATTTGTGCGTTTTTCTTTACCTGTGCTCCGCGTCTAGTACATGTATTTTATTTCATACTGTTTGGCAATTAGTCCCTTTCTATAGAGATGATTCTGCTGCAGTTACACCTACTTTATATTTTTTGCCTATTTACACAAAATAGGTTAGCACGGGGTATTGTTTAACAGTGATCGGGTGTGCATCAATGTTATACAAACGATTTAAATAATCCTTTGAATGTATCGCTTATTTAACTATTAGACATAAATGTCATAAAAAACAAACACTGTATGACAATATTTTGTTTTTCACGTTCAATCTATCTCTTTACGACAATATACAACCTGCATGTAGACGAGACGAATTATCATAGTATGAATTAGAACATTCCGTACATTTTACTCCTTATTGTGTATAGATATCAAGAACATCATCATATGGAAATTGGAAATATATATCTTGCTTTTTATAATGTATAAAACTATTTGTTAACTTTACGATTGGTATGATTGACCAGCATATACTCTGAACGATGCCCATGATAAACAAAACACATTTGAACACAGGTGCGAATTAGTTTCCTTCTTTTATTCCCATATTTAAATTATGTATGTTTCTGCAATAATCTATACCGTTTTGATTATGAAGGCGTGAAACCAGATTAAAATGTATGACTAGCAAATGTATTGGTTTCGGTTTGCTCAGCACTTGTATGCGAGGTTTAATCTCGTTCTGCCATACCAAGACGTCTTGAGAGAAGCTAAAATCAATTATAACGCACGTTTGTCCCTTCAACACACTGATATATGACATCATTAATGTGATATATTTGCGCTCATACGTATATGTCATACTGAAATCGGACGTTCCTGTCAGCAATTAGGAATGTCAGCTGTGTAAAAAATATATCACCGTATTGTATACAACGCTATAAATTAACTACTAATGTTTTTCATTTTTTAAATAAAGAAAACAATAATACGGGATTTTTTAATTCGTAAAACTGCACTGCTTAAATATGTTAAATTCATAGTTGCATTTAGTTTAAATAACCGGTGGATACATTCAGAAAAGCAAGGAGTTGTATGTGTGCAGTTTTTTTTAATGATTTTGAGTGGTACCTGAAAATCGGACATAGTTTTACATTGTGAGAATGATCTAAACTTGTTTAATGAGTGACACAGATAATTCGTGTGTTTCTTCAAACATATCTTCATTAAATATATACACACACTAGAGCGAGAAACGATCACGTTTACATAGTTAAATAAACAATGTAATGCTTTTTCGCCTCTAATCTCCTGCTTCCAAACTGATACCTGTATTTTAGTGTTTTTGATGTAAGTTCTACAGCGATTATCGTTTCGATGTGGTTTACTGTTTAATGTCTCAATTATAATGTAAGCATAAAGAAACTCAACAAACATTATCAGGAGAATAATTCCTATTAACCCTCGTTCTTGTTTTATTTAAGGTAAGTCACATATTTCCCATACAATACTGGACGATAAATACAACACGACACAAATATTTTTTTAATTCAAAGTTGAGGTCACCGACTCGAAATTGTCAATAAAATAGCAGAGCGTTAAAACCAGTTGAATGACGCAAAGAACCTCACACTTTGCAATAATTAATTACTAACATGCAAGTGTATATAATTAAAAACGTAATATTGGTATTCAAATTAAAAAGCAATGGCAGAAAAAAATAATTCGATATAATAGCAATTTAATTACACGATGGTTTCATATGCACCATAGTAACAGAATAACGCCTTTTTGATACACGATGAAATGCAGTTAATGACAAAATCAATTTAATTCCTTATTGTTTACAATATTGAGAAATTAGTAACATCTTCAAGAAGCTCAAACCCCATATCATCGAAATGCATCTCCGGAAGAAGCCATTATAATGTAGGGTGTAAAACCCCACGACGACATAACTAAGATGTTTCTGCAAATACTACATTCTATTGTTTTACATTCATCATATGTATTGCTTTATGCCAGAACTAAACAAGTTTGACTCAAATACACTTTTCGCTATCAATGTTTTCTTAGTAAGCAACCACGTATTTATGTACAATGTTTGTGTTCGTTTATCGTTTAAATAGACAGCATGCACGGCATTTTGGTGCATTCCACTAAACATACCTACAGGAACTATCAATAACAGCGCTAAATACTCGAATGCTATTTTTCGACACATGTTGCACGGCGTGCTTTGTAATAGATCATGCTTTCTAAAAAGCAAACAGCAGCATTATTTACTTTCAATAAACATTTTAACAGACGTCTTAACGGTTTAACAAAAATCGGTCTTTCAAAACAATTGTCAACGATAACGCACATGTAAAATTATTATCCGACAAGCAAGATTCCTTATTGATATACATCGAACGAAAAACCGGTAAAATAAAACATCGTGTGGAACTCTTTTCATTGGTAGTTTTGCTAAAAAGGTGTTTTTACTAACAAAGTGTTTTACATATCCGCTACAATCAGAAGCATGTGTTGCAAAGGAAACGTGGTGTCATTGGCTACGTTGGATCTCAAGTTTGAATTTAATCTTTATTTCTTGTCATTATAATCCTGTTCAATCATTTAAAACATTTGTTTCTAAATATACGAAAATCTTTAAACATATTCCTTTTATGGTTTCCCTTGGACCCACATAGTTTCTTCTTTACTGGCTGGATAACATCTACTCATAGTGGCCAAGCATGTTTTCAAGGTATAAAATGAAACAAATATGTGATGTGTGTGCATTTGTTTTGCAGACAGACTCAATGTGAACGCTTTATTATTGATCTTTCGGACGCCAGGCGGACACCATAAACATAGCAAAATGGGTCGCTTTGAATACAATCGAATACCTGCTATTCATTTTTAAACAGGAACGTCATTGTGTTCATTATTATCCTCCATAATTTAATACCTTGTTATATTGGTTTGCATGAAAACTTAACGAATAGTTTAATTGTAATATGCATATTATTGAATAAGTCGTCTATTTTTTTCTACGGGCCGAAAATGGTCAGTAAAACGTATACATTTAATTGATTGTAAACCTGTGCAGTCTGTGAATCACAAATGTTGCGATTTAATCTCTCACTCAAATTCATTTGTTCCTACTAACTTGTGCATACCTGCATGATTGAGTATTGCCAATGTAGGTTTGCTTTAACTAAATGCTAAGATCCCATTTGTGTTCCGAATACATTAGGAAGATATCTTCAAGAGGACTATGATCGACGGGCTTAACTAAAGGCCTATCAACTTCATTGATCGTAAGTGGTTATGCTTCATTCGTTATAATTGAGTGTAAATGATGTGTTATATGTTGCACATGTTGTTGACAAATGAGATGTGTGAATAATATCTTCAAGTGGGCAATCATCGACTAGTTCAAAACGTGTGCTTATCAGCACACGGGTTCGTAAAAGGAAAAGCATTTTAATGGTTCCAGTGAAGACGCATGTGTTATTGTATGACATATATCTGATGCACGAACAAGTTATAGACACAATATTTTGCATACCATCGCAGTAATGCTTTGAAGATGTCTGCATTCAATAGAATGCTGTGTCATATATTTCTTGAATAGAGACATTTCTTTTTAATCCAAACTTGACAAACCATTAGGATTTTAAGAAGAGCGACGAATAGTAAGTCATGCTCGTTATAATTGAGTGCAAACGATGTATTATTTGTTGCGCATATTGTTATTAACTTGGAATGTTTTCTTTGTATGCTATTTAATTGGACAGGCAATGACATGAGTAATATTTCTAAAAGTTTTGTGAATAACTCTGGATCAAGTGTGAGGTTTTGCGCTCCTTTTCATCTCTGTTTGGCAACTTGCCCCTTGCCATAACAATGCTGCTGAAGGTGCACATTGTTTATATGCATATGCTTATTCATTAAAAATATGTATTCACCGGGTATTGGTAAACAGTGATCATCAATGTCAACCGCACGATTTTAAATAATCCTTTGAAAAGACCGCTTATGTAAAATATGAACATTCATCATTTATAACAAACATTTTATAGCAATATATTTATTATAATTTTTCGCTTTTGTGTTGTCCCTTTGCTTTTTTCATTTTCTCTTTAAATCAAATTGATATCTGACTGACGTTTTATAACTTGCATGTAAAAAAAGCATCATAGTATAAATAGCTTTCTGGAACATGAATTGAAATGTTTCCTTCCTATTTACTCTGTATTATTATGTTTATATTCTTAAACTATTTGTGTCTCCTGAATAAATAAGGAATAAGGATATCTTCAAGAGTACAATGATCAATTGGCTTAAATAAAGGCTTATTGACTCCATTGATCGTAAAATGGTAAAGCTTTGTTCGTTATATTGGGTGTGAAAGATGTATTATCTGGTGAGAATGTTGTTGAAAAATGAGATGTTCGAATGATATCTTTAAGTGGGCAATCATCGACTATTAAACAATTATGATTATCAACAGCTTCATTCGTAAATGGAAAACCTTTGGTTGAGTGATGACGCATTTGTTATTGCATGACATATATGCACGAAGAATAAACAAAACATTCTGAAAACCATCGCAGTAATGCTTTGAAGATGTCTGAATTCACATAATAGAACAGGGTGCCTTGTATTTGTTTTGTAGTGACACTCTCGATGTTTTTTTTTCAAATACAACATTGACAAACCATTAGGATCTAAAGACGGGCGACGATTGCTATGTCGTGAAAGCCTTGTTTAATTGAGTTTCAAGTAAACTTAATAACAATAATAATGAAAAGTACCGATTTTTAGGATTACAACCGCCTGAAACGTGTTGACAAACTTGCAATATATCGTAAGTTTGGCAACTGGCCACTTGTCATAACGATGCTGCTGAATATGCATATTGTGTATATGCTTTATGCATATTCATACAATTATACATATGCATACATATTCAGAGAAGCAATTGTATGTATATAGTTTTTGAAAATATTGTAAGTGTTTTTCAAAAAACCGACATAGTTTCACAGCGTTAGAATGATGTTAACTTGTGTATTTATACAGATATATATCTGCAATAATTCGTCTATTTCTACAAAAATCGTGTATAAATACATGTGTTTAGATAAAATATTTAATGCTTTATCGCCTCCAACAGCCTGCTTCCAAACTGATACTTTAACTTTCGATGTTCTTGATGTTACGTTTACGGCAATAATCGTGGTTTTGATGTTTTTACGTTTACTATTTAATCTCCAGAAGATTATGTACGAATAATTAAACTCGATAAATATTATCAGGATCGAAATTGGTATAAGCTCTACGCTAGTTTTTATAAGACATAAAGATGATCAAAGCTGGGTTCGTTGCCTTGGATCGGTCGATGCAGAGTATACGAGAATTCAATTGATGAATGCATGCGTAGAACCTCACACTAAGTCTAGAATTAATCACTAACATACAAATGTAATAAAAAAGTAAATAATAACCTCATAGCATTGTTATTCAAAAGAAAAAAACAGCATCCGAAGTATGCGAGCAAACACACTGTATTATGTGTCTGCACTTACTCAGAGAATAATAACTATATAAGCATAACAGTTACATCGCCAGCAGCAACATTATGGGCGTAACTGAATAGTAAGGATGTGTATGCAAATACTTCATTGTACTGTTGTACATGTATTTTGTGGGACACTGTTGTTGCAATGGTCCTTGCACATTCACGTGCTTCAGTTCAAATACGCCGTGTTTATATTTTCGTTTATGCCAGCACATCCACATGTAGTTTAATACAGATGGTTTCATTCATGTGAGGATAATTTCGACACGATAACCTTTTTCCTGACTCCTCTTTTTTGAACGTGTTAGAAGAACGCCAACTTATTAGACTTACCAACCATATGATGAAAATTATAATATGGAAATTGTATGTGCCATCTGGTTGTTAAGCCATATCAAAATAGGCGATCAATATACTATTGGTAAAATTTACCAGTATACAAATGAATGCTGTCCATGATAAACGATACACATAGAAACACAAGTGTTCTTTAATTTCCATATTTAAATTATTAATGGACCTGCAATTATCGATACCATTGTAATTATGGAGGCAAAAAACCATGTTCAAATGTATTACTGGTAGATGTATCGGCATCGGTCCACTTTTATGTGAGATTTTAATCTCGTTCCGGCATACCAATACATATTGAGACACACGTAAGTCAGTTATTGCTGAGGTTTGTCCCGCCAACCTGTCGGTACACTGATTTTTAACATCATTACGGTGATATATGTGTGCTTATACATAGCTGTCAAACTGAAATAGGACTTTCCGCTATTAAATAACCTAATATTTTTGTTTTCATGTTTATATATAGTTAACAATAATACGGGACTTTTTTATTTCGTAAAACTACACTGTCTTTATGTGTTCAAGTTAAAATTGAATTTTCTTTAAATAACCGGTGGATCAGTTAAAAAAGCAAGGAATTGTATCTGTACATTTTTTTTAATTGATTTCGAGTGTTTCTAGAAAATCGGACTTAATTTCATAGCGTGAGAATGATCTTAACCTGTTAACTGAGAGATACAGATATATATCTTCAATAATTTGTCTATTTCTACAAAAATATTTTCAAACATTATAAACAAGAAAAAAGAGATAAATGTACACATATTTAAATAAACTATTTAATGCACTATCGCCTCCAACCGCCTTCTTCAAAACTGGTATATGTCGTTTGGAATGTTCTTTATGTAACTTCGACAGCGATAATCATTTTGGTGCAGCGTTTTAATTTACTGTTTAATCTCCACAAGATTATATGGGAATAAGAAAACTTCAAAAACAACACATATCCCTCTCCTTTCAGGAAGAAACCATAATACAATGTGTAAAAGGCCGGATTAAATAGTGAGCATGCACATAGATTGAACTGTTTTAAAACGTATCTTACTTATTGTTTTATGCCAGATATCAAAATGTTTGACTCGGCTTAACGTTTCGCTATGAATGTTTTCTAAGTAAGCCACAACGTTTTTATCTACAATGCTAGTGTTTGTTTATTGTATTGACAGACGACGTATATTGCGTTTTGGTGCATTCAGCTCAACATAACTGAGCTATAACGGCGCAAATAAACCTAAATAATATTATTTCGTGACACATTCAGGAAGATTTTTTCTCCAGTGAACCAGTTTCATAGAACCATTTGTAAGCGAAGAAAACGCAGCATTATTTGCTTTCAATTAACATTTAAAGGGACTTGTTCAAAGTTAAGCCATGGAACACATTGTCACAGTTTAAACAAAATTGTACGCATTCTACTCAGACAAGCCAAATACGTGACTATGAACAAATTGTTTGAACTTATGATTCATTTATTGATAATCTTGGAACCAAATCGGCAAAATAAAAACATATGTTTTCCAATTACATTTTAATATACCCGCTACAATCGAACGCCTTCGTAGCAGAGCAAACTTATTATATATTGTGTATAGGTCCCAAGTTGGTAATTATACTTTTGTTCTTGCAAATCTTTTTTGAAAAATATACAACTCTGTAAACAAATCCCTAAAACCGTTTATCTTTGACTCGTATAACTTCTTCTTCCCTAGATTAAATCTGCTCATTGTGGCATATATATATTTTTAATGTGTACAATGCACTTAATATGTTTTTCGTGTGCATAAGTTTTTCATACAGAATCATTTTATTGCAGACATGACTGTCAGGCTTCTCTTTGTCCATCTGGTGTGCTGATTTAAAAGTAATACGAGGGTTGCAAGCTCAGTGTCATTTTAAATAAAACCGTAATAAGTAAATCCGTTCGTTTAGTATGCTAATTTCCCGTTATTACTGTGAATGAACAAAAACTGTCACGTGACCCCTAAAGTCAACGTCAGTAGGCGTTTTACGAAGGATAACAGCCGCACCAGGTAGGTTTTTTGTCGATATCTTTGCTGATCGTCCTCTGGCTTTCATACGATCTAGTGCGGGCAATAAGGCATGCATTCGAGAACACTTCGACGCAAATGTTCATTGAAGAAGCAAACGTCAGTAGTAAAACATACAAAGAGTCGGTGTTTACAAAAATAAACGATCACAGAACTATCTATGCGCTACCGGACGAACATATATTACATATATTACATATGTTTTCGCATAAACAAACGAAAATATGGATCGGATAATAAATATACGTTTAAAGAGTAGAAACTCATATGGCAAACGTCAGTAGTACATTTAAGAATGGCAACCGTCAGTAGCCAAAAAATGCAAACGGCAGTAGACGAATATATGCAGGCGGTCCTTCTACCTTTTAGGCACTCCCAATACAATGTTTACTAATATATTGACATTTAATTTAACAAGTATTATAGTTCTGTTCAAAACAGTTAGATTTATAAGCTTGATAGTATTTATTACCACGCACACATAAGAACTGCAACTGTGCTGTATAAATAAATACGTACGAAAAGTGAAAAAGTTCCTTTGAAATTGGACTGGACGTTTATGAACGGATATGGTAAATGATATGGTGCAAGCACGACACGCGTGTGTGTCACTATACTTAAAAGTGCAAAACAACAAATCAGTTTTATCATTTTCTTAACTAAATTCAGGTTTTTTTAAAGGGGATTTCGATAATACTACAAGAACATATTGAAGCTTCCAATAGCAAACACTCGCGCGCGTACCGACATCCCCCAAGTTACCACGTGTAATGGTGGTATAAGTAATAAATAACCCTTCTACGATGGCATGTATTAATGTTATTTATGAAATAATTAACACAACATTGTTTTCACTTGTTTTTGACACAAACTAGCGATTTAAAACGGGGATTCCGATAAGTTACGGAGATCAGGTAGCGAAATCCCTCATGTGTGTACATATACATATTATATAATTCATATTTAGCATTGCATATATATATATTTATCAATTTGTATAATGGAAAGTGCTACACAAAAATAAGTTGGGTAATTTTCTGAAATTAATTAACGTTATATAATAGGGATTTCTTTAATTGTACACATTGAAGCTACCACTCGCGCTTGTCAAAGTCACGTTTCGGCTTCAAATATTGTATAAATTAAATGCCTCCAAATATTTTTTCTGGATACTGACCGTCCGACTTACATAAACCCCCTTGACACAGTTTAACAATACCTCAGTAACTTAATTGTTTCAAAGAAAATGAACAAAACTCGTTGAAAACATGTGCATCTAGACAGTCGGCTTGTGTGGAAAATGGCGGACAGGTCGATAGCAACCGGCGCACCCGATTAATCGATCGCTAATTGTTCAATCGATAGTTAGATAAGAATTTGATTGATAGCTGGCAAGATGTCAATTCTTTAAACATGTTATCGATTTGTTTTTGTCTATTGAAAAATGTGTTAATGCCAAAAAATATAGAACAGTATAAATCATTTCAAGAAAAACAAATTGTATGCTATGTGTGGCTTGGAATTCACAAGATTCAAATGCAGTCGGAAATGCGTACCTTTTGGCGAATACAAATATACATGTTCCTTTCAAATTAGAATGTACAATGTATGTAATACTTTGTGTTTTCATTTGTGAACTTATTTTTAAGGTGCAGTGTTCATGGTGAAACGAGACGACATGTTCATCCAACCTGTTCTGCAGAATTTGCCACGAAAACTGATTTGACAAGACACAGAAGACGATAACAAAGAACAGTTACACTAGTATAAGGCACAAATAATTAATCATAAATATTAATATATTTCCATTTGTTAATTTGTGTTGTTTCTGAAGTTATATATGTCGTGCATTGTGACATCAATCTTAATTTGTTAAATCTAACTCTAAGTTAGTATAAATTACATTGTTTCCGTGTTTTGAATTGAATGAAACGCCTGCATATATTCGGCTACTGCCTTTTGCATTTTTCGGCTACTGACGTTTGCCATTCTTAAATGTACTACTTCCGTTTGCCATATTTGTTTCTAGTCTTTAAACGTGTATTTATTATCCTGTAAATATTTTCGTTTGTTTACGCAAAGAAATATGTAATATATGTTCGTCCGGTAGCGCATAGATAGTTCTGTTATCGTTTATTTGTGTAAACACCGACTCTTTGTATGTTTTACTACTGACGTTTGCTTCTACAATGAACATTTGCGTCGAAGTGTTCTCGAGAACAAAAGCAACACACACAAAGCGTGATATACCGATCGCAAGCTTTATGCATGCCTTATTTCCCCCACTAGGTCGTATGAAAGCCAGAGGACGATAAGCAAAGATATTGACAAAAAACCTACCTAGTGCGGCTGTTATCCTTCGTAAAACGCCTACTGACGTTGACTTTTGGGGTCACGTGACAGTTTTTGTTCATTCACAGTGATAATGTGCTTTTGAAACTACGTTTTCGTTTTCTCTACTATTCTTTGAATAACAAAACGACTTAACGCTAAGTATGCTATAATTCCAGCGAATTGCAGGATACAATGACTATAATCATAGGTATTTATCTGCTCACAGTTTCAATTTTAGATATGTGTCGATGATATTGTTAACAGAAAGCTTTGAAATGAATGACAGGACATGAATTCGATTACGGTTTTGGCACATTAAAACATCGGTCTCTTAGCAATTTGTTTTCTGACATGAAATCTTGACGTAAGAGTAAATCGATCTGATGTACTGATTAAATTTTATATTAGCCTGTTAAACATTTTTTAGCCAGATAAAGCCGGTTTTTTCTCAGTAGGATTGTCTGTTTTTTACAAAAACAAATAATATCGGAATTAAGCCAATTAATGCCTCAATAAGCCACTTCTTTTAGAGCTTGATGTTGCAGAAATTATCCCGTTAATCCAAAACTAGGTACACAGAAAACACATTAGAACATTTAGTTTTGTGAAGTCTACAACATGTAATCTTGAAGACACTGTTGAGTCCGTTTTCTTTTAATAACCAAATCTTTGATGTTAATTTAATGATCTGGGGAAAGATCTATTATTGAACTCTCGGTCGCCATACGGACACCATATCAATAACAACAGTGCAAACAGAAAAAAAAACGGGATTCCAAATATACGTTATTGTTGTGCAAATGTTTACGAAGGCGCTTAAGATGTTTTGACTCGGCACAACGTTTCGAATAAATGTTACGAAGAATAAATATAATTTTCTTTCTCTTGTAGGTACTGTTTTCTAATTACGCTTTCCGGAATTTCAATGTTCATTAATATAATATAAATATGTTTATTGTTGTATCATTTCAAGTTCTGTGCAGCTATTTTAAGGCTTATTGAGCCGCTCCATATCACAGTTGTATTAATGTTCTCTTATTTACGGGGAATTTCCGGAGCGTTTACGAAAAAGGTTGATTTGAGTACAATCGATTGGCTGCCATTCCATTTTGTATAGCAAAGTGTTACTGCGTATTCTTATCCTCCATATTTAAATTTATTGTTATAAAGGTCTGCATGAAATCCAAACCAATAGTTGTATTGGTTTCCATGTTCCATGGATTATACGCATATAATAAAACAAGTCGACAATGTCTGTACCTTAAAGTAAAGAGAACGTGTATATGTAATCAATTGTAAAGCTTTGCGGTCCGCGAATCACAAATGCTGCGATGCGATTTAATCTCTTACTCAAATTCATTTGTTTCAACTAACTCGTGCTAACCTGCATGATTGAGTATTTCCAATGTCGGTTGCCTTTAACTAAAATGCTGAGATCCCTATGATCGACTGGCTTAACTAAAAGCCTATCAACTAGATTGATAGTAAAACGGTAAAGCTGTGCTCGTTATAATTGAGTGTAAATGATGCGTTATATGTTGCACATCTTGTTGATAAATGAGATGTGCGAACGATATATTCAAGTAGACATTCATCGACTGGTTAAACACTTATGATTATCAGCGGCTTGATTCGCAAATGGAAAACCTTTGTAATGGCTGAGTGAAGACGCATTTGTTATTGCATGAGCTATAATTATCTGAGTCACGAAGTATTGATATATATATAATATCCTGAATACCAACGCAGTAATGCTTTCAATTTGTCCGCATTCACATAATAGAACAGTGTGTTATGTATTTGTTGAGTAGAGACATAATCGACATTTCTTTCAAGTACAATATTGGCAAACCATTAGGCTCTTAAGACGGGCGACGAATGCTATGTCATGAAAGCCTTGTTTTAATTGGGTTTTAAGTAAACTTAATTAAAAGAATAATGAAACGTACCGATTTCTATGATTAAAATTTCATGGCTACAATCGCCTGAAACGTTTTGACATACTTGCAATATATTGTAATTAAGTTGGAATATTTTTTTCGTATGCTATTTAATAAGAAAAGTAATTAGTTTTGTGTATATACACCAAAGGTTTTGAGAATAACTCTGGTATCAAGTGTGATGTTTTTAGCTCTTTTTCATCTCTATTAGGCAACATGCCCCTGCCATAACGATGCTGCTGAGTGTGCACATTGTTTAAATTTGTATGATAATTCATACACCATATGTATTAACGGGGTATTGGTAAACCGTGATCATCAATGTAAACCGAAAGATTTTAAATAATTCTTTGAAAAGAGCGCTTATGTAAAATTTGAACATACATGCCAGCCATAACAAACACTTTATATCGATATATATTTGTATTGTGTGTGTTGTCCTTTTTCTAAATTAATTATCACGTTTCATCAAATTGATATCTGACTGACGTTTTCCAACATGCATGTAGACATAGTATCATAATATATATAGCTTTCTAGAACACACATTAAAAAGTTTCATTCCTATTTATTCTGTAGTATGTTTTTATTCGTACACTATGTTTAATCGAGCAAATCTATGCTTTATGCTGATAATGTATATGGGCACAGTGTGTGTTATATAATAACGTGCTCAAGAGGTAATTCACAATGCACGTTTTACGTTTTGATGCAAGTGCCAAGATCCTCCCAGCACATCAAATGGTACTTTACTATAGATGTTTTCATTCATGTGAGGATTAAGTTTTCATGATTTCTTCTGTTATGACTTGTATCCGTTGAACGGGTTTTGGAAAAGCGGACTTTAGAGACTTACCCATAATTAGATGAAAATTATAATATGGAAAGTGGATGTTCAACCTAGCCTTTAAGGATTTATCAAAATATGTTTACAGAATTTAATTTATAAGATTGACAAGTGTATAATATGAAAGCTGCCCATGATAAACGGAAAACATATTAACACACGAGTTATTTGTATTTCGATATTTAAATTATATATGTACCTGCAAAAATCGATACCATTTTAACTATGGAGGAGTGAAGGAAGTAAAATTTAATTAATTTTCAATGTTTTGGCTTCGGCTTCTCAGCACATGTATGCGATAGTTAAATCTCGATCTGCCATACCAAGACATCTTGAGACAAGTCTAAGTCAATTATCGCTCACTTGCACTTATATAGCGCTCTTTAGTTGTACAATACCAACGTTGGTTGAGTTGACATAATCTACGTTCCTAGGGTAACGCACCTTGGCGTTCAATATAATAGTTCGTTAGTCAATTTGGTGTTGAACACCATACATGGGTTGACACGTTATGCCCGTTCAACATTTAGGCAGATATCTTAGTAGGACTGGGAATGCTTCTACAAATATCGCACTGTTGGAATTTTAGTGAGATATTGTTAGATATTTAAGTATTTACAATCCTTTCAATTGTTATATCTTTATCACAAGTAAGTTATGGGGAAATAAAGAAATATGATTGAACATTCAGGCTTTATGATTGATATATTAAAAAGTATTTTGTACAACAAGATGTTGGTCAAGACGGATATACAATGCGTCTCAGTGTAAACAAAGTGACGAGTGAGGAGTAAACATGTGCTGTAGTAGTTTTTGTATTACAAAGTGATTCAAATGGGGATGCATTTGTTTATTTTAATAACTAAAACATGAAAGGGCAATACTAACGCGAATACATGTGTTTGGAAGAGCAAAATGATGCGATAGGCCAATATTACTATTTAAGCCCCCCTTGTATATTTTTGAGATTTATTTTCATTAATAAATATAGTTTTGATATCCGTCGTATCAGACCAATCTTGAACATTAATCAACTGTTATTAACATATGATATCGACATGTTGCTCATGTTTTAACGTTGCTCGATATGCATTTTAAATAAATGGCCAAGTAAAAGCCGCAATCATGCATGCATACATTTTTACATAAAACAGATGGTGCAGAAGATATTTAATAGATTGAAAGGGTTATTATGTTTCTGCTATGAACAAGATATTTCCGGAATATGACTTTTACAGTGTTTTATAATTTGTTCATAATTAAAGGTTTTTAAGCTACATTACTTGAGAAAGGTGCAACGTGTGAACATTTTGCAAACAAATTAATGTCCAGTACAATCATCCTAGTATTTGTATGCTAAACATTCGTTTTAAATATTAACTTAAGATGTAATAACTTAAGATGAAATGTAATAACCAAATTTCAATTTTTGCATATTTTTCAAAATTATGTTGCATTATGTTCAACAATTCCCCATTAAAAAACAAGTATATTTTTAAGTCCCGAAGTGTAAAAATATTTCTTTAAGATTTGTATGAGCATCTTCGCCAGCGGCATATCAGCTTGATTAACTTCAACCTGTGCTGCTCGTTCATGACCATGTAAATGAACGAACAAGATACGCTGTTCAAGAAATAGCTCTTCAGGAACACGTGGTAAACGATCTTCAATTTCGTTTCCAGCTTTGACGGAATGTCTTTGTCGACGTACCTCAACAAGACGATGATTAGGAAAGGGAGATAACTAAGCATAAACGTAAACGTCACAGTTATCATGATTAACGTGTTCCTTCTCAGGGAGAGCTCCTTCAAGTCGACAACTGTTTTCGCCTGTCGATGCGGCTAAGATAAATGTAATATACTGGCGTTCATGCTGCCTCTGAAGTCCGCACTACCGCCATGGGCGTGCTTTATTCTTACAGACAGTGGTGCTCGACCGTTGCCATGTTTGTAATGTGTGGTATCAAACACGTTCACTTCTTGTAAGTAAGTGAACGAGTTATTATACTGTGAATGCTCGTAGCATTCCCCCGTCGCTAAATGCCAACTGACTGGACCGATTGGCATTTGCAGGTCTCCCAAACTCCTTGTGAATTGCTTGATTACTGTCGCTTTTACCTGGCCGTTGCTCTGCGAACGTGCGAGCTTCTCTTGTTTCTTTGTTGGATACGTCGCGAATAAAACTGGTTGGACACTGTTTCTCGGATGTTTCCCTTTTGCCGCTGTACCTGAAATAAGAATATCTGAGTTATCAGAATAATGGTAACAAAAAAAATAAGCAATAGTTTTATTTGAAAAAAAAAACAACTTCAACAACAATATCTCAGGAGAATTTTTATTAGAATTATTAAAAAAAACACTCCAATTTAAGAGGATGTTAGATGGTTGAATCATGGCTAAACCCATTTTCTGCATGTTCAATTTTTCATATTTCAAATATAAGACCTAGTTGAAATTGCACGAAAAGTGTTTTCGGCATGTTTAAATCATTAACGAGTAGAATAAGGAAGAATTTGTAAATAATTTATTGTTTATGTTGATGTGTATAACACACTGGATCGATCCAACGCGCCACGCAATCGGAACATTCCGGAAATATCCGAAAAGCTACGACGACGACGTTTAGTCATAATCACATACTCAGGTAAATAAGTCTTTAAAAATGTGTCGTCTGCGACTGAGTTTTAAACTTTACACCTTCATAATCGCATCCAGTTTCCATTTCTAAAAGCCTCGCAACTAATCTGTTTATTATTCTTGGCTATTTTGAATTACTTTTTGTACTTATAATGACATTTTAATTAGATATCATCAATGAAGCATTTGCAACTCTTGTGCGTGTTTCCTTCTGGAGAATTATTTTAAGCGAGTGTTGTTATAATAATTGTTCACAGACTAGCGATACGACAATTTTTCTAATTGACATACGTCGAATGTTGATATTAATAAAAAAGTAAATATAAAGAAACATACTTAGATATAAAACATAGCAATAACTATAAATTACGTGTTATTCACTGGCTTAATTTATATCTTAATTCATAAAATGGATGAAATGGCATCCGAAGCGAAAATAATTTAGCATCAACATCTCGACTGTGAAATATTATACAGAGACTTGTTTGAACTATGGTTTATTTCAACATGATAAGACGCTAAATGCACGGCTATTTTAATAAAGTGCTTTGTTGTTTTCTGGTTATGGTTTCTCATTTGGCTGACAGCGGATCAAGTTTGATTTCCGACCCCGACGGGCGAAGACGTGTATAAACGTATTTTAAACGTACTTTTCTCCCAAAAAATAATTGTTTACGATTTTGTCTAAATCTGACTATTTAAAAAAAAGAAAAGTTGACTAACAAACATTGTGCGTTTGACTTTGTGTAAATGACGTTCATCTTAGTAAGCTTGAAGTTCAATATTAAATCCTGTTATATCGTGTATTTTGTTATATTTAATAAAACTGTTCAACAGGAACAAGTACGAATACCTGTTTCGTATATTCATACAAACGTGTTCATACCAGTTTAATGGCATTTTGAATAAGAGCGGAAACATTAGTTCTTAACGAAAGAAAGATCATATAACCTGCATAAGCAACCCGTACGGTTTATTTTGGAAAATACTGGGTTTTCTCTGTAGAATGCTATGGAAAATGCACAAGTCGATAATAACATACACAGTTGGTAGTCAAACATAATTAGTACAACATATACAAATGCCGCTAATCCCTTGTAACGGTTAACAAATGGGGTACAATTTGCTCATGAAAAAATACAATTAACTTAAGCGCGCACCCTAAATAATAGTCATGTATTATGCGATACAATATTAATAAAAAACAAATAAGTAAAAAATACTTTTTTAACCTTTTTATCTGATTATTTAAATTAATTAATTATATCCTACTATCTTATTTTTGCAACATATTTCATGTATTTACTAACTAAAGCATTAACGAGTTTGTTTAATGCTTTTTTCGTATAAAGCACGCATGCAGTCGCTTTGCATCCGAAAAGCTTCGCATAAACTATGCTCCTTTGTAACGTAATTGACATTTATTTGTTTGGAGATCGAACCTCAGCCTCTAAGACTAATATTGTAGAGATGGTAATGGTTTATTTTTATGTTTAGTGCAGTGATTTATGTAATATCTCCTGAAAACATTTCTGTAGTGCAATTATCGCGATATTCAAGACGCAAGAATATTCTTGAGGTTACCATATATATTTAAATCATGTCTGTTGTTGTTTGTAAAACCAAATAATGGCTTCATTTTTTATTTATTTATTTTATCGATGACAAGAATACGTTTACGATCTTTACGGACACAAACACCAGTTTACGTCAATATATACCTTTCCTTCTTGTGTGTTCACACCAGCTATTTTAATTAGTTCAACTTTTGTGTTTGATAAAGACACATAAGTAAATAATGCCATTAGTAGTAAAGTACATTTTGCAAAGTGTAACTATGGAATATATAATTTTATACGACTCTGTTAGATAAGGTTTGATTGACCGTGAAGTTTGTGTAGCAATACTCAAAACCGAACATTATTTATAAATGTGTCATTTATCGATAATCACAAACTAATTGCCAGCATTTCTTAACAGCAAGCTTACCAATACGCTGAGACGTAATATATGAATTTAATTATAGCATATTCTAAAAGAATTATTTGACATGTGGGACAATCTATACAATTAATAAAGAATATACCTGTTAAAGCCGAAAGAATACTTTTCTTTAACAGACCTGGTTCGTGTACCCTGTTGTCAAGGATATGGACGTACGACGATAATAACAGACGATGTCCGATCACAGTATTTACCACGAACAACGTGATAAAAATGAGCACGTGACCAACCATCAGGAAACCGTAAAACAGAAATTTTGGTACCTTGTTGACATCGTTGTAATAATATGTCACATGACAGGTTTTGCCTTCTATGAAGTAATACACGTCTGTTGGATTGACGTCGAGAGTTGAGTTTTTAACAGAACGGTTGGTTACACCTTTGGGGATTTGCAAGTGGAATGTGTACGTCCCTTGGATGAAAAGTGATGGCCATTGTGAGGCGATAGCCAAAAGGCTTGCCCCAATGCAGACCCTCTTGGCATAGCGCTGTACATATGCGATCCTCTTAAGTGGCTTTCACACCATGAGGTAACGGTCATATGCCAAAGTTACCAGGACAAATGAATAGTTGTCCGTGACAATGAAGGACAAGCACCTAGAGATTTTGCAGAAGATGCCATGGTCATTCGTAAACGGCTTCGCAAACACGGCGATCTCAACCGGAATAATCACAGAACAATTGCCTACGTCTAGCGCGGCAAATGTAATGATAAACAAGGATGTTTTACTCCGTTCCATTTGTTTAGAGGAGAATATTAACAACACGAAACCGTTACCAATAAGTCCAATAAGCATACATGCAATTAGCAGACATATTGGAAAAATATTAATATATAAAACAAACTGTTCATAGATGTCAAAAATAGGCACTGAAGTAATATAAATGTTTGGACTGTTTGCCAACGAAACATTCCATTCTGCATCGTAAGGCGTGGTTCGTACAGTTGCACCATTAAGCGTTGTTGCACCCGTTGTAATGATATTAGAGCTGGAAGCGATGCCTGTTGCCATCGTTTAATTTACCACTTACTGATATTGAAGCCGTCTGAAGATCGAAGTCCTTACAGAGAAGAAGCAAACTATGTCGGTAATCAATTTTCCTTTTTCTCCATTCTTAGTGTTGTCTGCCTACTTTTTCATAATTAGAGATATAGGTATTTCCCAGGAGGTCCACGTGTTTTGGAGATAGTTTGTGTAACACATATTCCGCTTAAATGTTTACTCAATCATTCACGCAACACAAATAACAGTTCATGCTCTATTGCAAGTGTGTTTTTTTCATATCAAATATAATGTAATCAAGTGTTAAACATATAATTAATGTATACATGCTAAATAAGTTGAAACAGCGGTTTGTCTTTATCACTTTTTCTCTGCGCTAGGTTAATGTTTATTATTCTATTCACTTTGTGCTACCCATGTTTAATCTCATGCAATTTGGCTCTAATATCATCCAGCAATAATATTACCCAAAGTAAAAACGAACATGTCGTGCAATTCAACGCTCAGCAAAATAACATTCTAAACGAGCTTTTGGCGTATGTTCCTGTTTACAATAAGTTCGTAAAACCAAATATCTGATGAGATTTGTTTTCGAGATACCCTATGTTCACGGTAGAATTGTATCCCAAAAGTAATTAAATTCCACTGAGATGCAAATAAAACGAAAGCATGACTAACCAATTTGATCGGTTTTGTTTTAATAAGGTGTACTAAGTAAAGAAAATGTACACCACCATATTATCCTACTGTAACTACGCTCTCATACGAGTTTATTATGTAAGAATCTGCAATCGATTATTTCGCCTCCTATACTGATTAGTACCTCGCTCTCTCTGTAGAGAACAATATAAGCTATCTTCCTGGGTAGAGGTAATTTTAATCTTAAATCAAAACTTTTTTTATGGCTTTAATAATAGTTCTGCTCATTCAAACAAAACACAATTTTCAGCATCGTAATGTAATAACTTAAGTTTCCACCAAAATAAACGTATTGCATGTATTATGTTATATAAAATGTATTTAAAATATAACAATACACGTTCACCGTCTTCTTACAAACGTATTCACAATCGCTATTCGCTCTCATAGAGAACATATAATAAAATACCCGCTATTCTCTCTGACAAATAGGAACGCTTCCACATAGTTCGCCCCGCTATTCGCTCTGAGAGAAAACAATTATTTTTTTCCCGCTTCTTCATATACCGTTCAGCCTGGATATTTGGAATTAGCAAAATCCTTGGCTGATATCATTGGTGTCTCAACGTGTCTTAATACGTAAATCGGTTTTGATATATTTCTGGATCGATTTAAAGAATCGAAACGTCTTCCTCGTATTGTATTAAATGAACCGTGCAGCAAGTTATATTACTCACATTAAAAATATAAAAACCTTGTTAAAAATACTTTCTGGGTATATTTAATGTTTGCAACCAAATAGTCAATTTGTTATTTTTGTCCATTTGTCAGTTATTTAGTTAAACATACGATGCGTAAACAATTACTTTGACTAACTGATAACGATACATGAGTTTGTCTACTAGAACGTGTCAAATGGTGATATTATTGTATAAGAGCACGAGCCGAGGCCTTTTACATTTATCATTTCCCTCGCCCTCCCTGTTCACAATCGATTGAGTGCGTATTATATAAAGGTGCGAAGGGTCACAAAATACATTAAACATTATAATAAATTAACAATTGATCAATCAGACGTGTCTAATCACTTGAGTTATTTTTGTTGTGAACATGGGAACCGTTTTCACGACAAAAAATATAAACAGAGACATCGGATTTACACATTAGAGTTTCTTTCGAAGATCCGAGATGCGAACTCAACTTTTCGTTTTCTCTTAGACTCTGTTTACGATATAGTACTTATACTGTGACATTTAACTGTTAAAATACGTATAAATGAGAAAAAAGATACACAATGAGATTTGATATAATTAATTTTTAAATTATATTTTTATTCTGTTTTATGTTATATTAAAATAATGCATGTATTGGTTCATTCAATACATTAACGTTTCAAATTAAATATGAATTTCTTACATCCGGATCGCTACGTAATACACTATATTTACAATGGACAATTACCCATGAAATTAAACGTATTCAAGAAAAAACTAACATCTCAGACAAAACCCTGTTGTGTCAGATCTGCGTTTCAACACTCCAAATTGTACTTCGTGGAGATATATTGCTGATAATGTCTGATTTATGCCAATGGCACACTGATATAACCAACTTACTGAAATAGTGATTCATAAAACCAGGGACCTATACAAACAATGATTGTATAGGCAGGGGGCATGCGTATACGGGAGCGTACCGCGTTTAAGTGAGGTTACGGGAGCAAACCTTCAAAGATGGCGTCGTGTTCGTGTTTTTCGTGAAGGAGTAGCGAATATTTTTACCCGGTTAGCCAGTTTATATTTATATTTCTTTTAAATGAATACGCCCTTTCGGCTCTACGGTGTTTGTGCTCCCCTCGGTTTTTTGTTTCAATTCCGTAGACGTCGGAATAAAAAAGTTATTGAAGCAAAACCGGCGACAAATTTGTTGTTTAATTTCTTGACCTTCGAGATGTTGGATGTTCGAATATCATTTTCTCTCAAAATAAACGGTATTTGTGCATGTTTACAGTAAACTATAACATAAATCACGATTATTTAATTATCTCGACGCGTTTGTATGTCTATTAATTCATTTAATACCGAATTATAACGGTTTAACCCCCATTTTGGGAACTAACTTCCTTTTAAGCCCATTTTGGGACCTGACTTCCAAATGATAAATAGCTTTTTCCTATGTTAGAAGGTTTTATGCGAAATAACTGTCATGAATGAGTTCCGCATTGAAGCGAATGTTTTGGAAAACATTTTCACTTGAGGAAATCAAGAGTTATCATTTTTTAATATTTGTATTAATTGTTATATTATTAATTGTTATTTTTATATGTTTTCTCACATACTTAACGGTAACATTTAGTGTGTGTAATATAAGACATTCGACGGTATTATTAACACAGTGTAAGT